>JAOEHK010071164.1:0-17244 GCA_025447835.1 Labidoglobus nevermanni | reverse complement strand
AGTTCGCACTCCGAAAGTTAGAAATCCAGCTCAAATTATCTATAATTTCCATTTGGTTATTTCATTTCGACCTGACCCCAAAACATTCTAATCATATTAAAATTTACGAATAATAATTAGTTTTTTCGAGCATTACAATTTAAATATCAAATTGTAAGATATATTTACGCACGACGGATATACCCGTCATAACACAAAATTCTGCCTTCTTCCATGACGGACATAGGCGTCAAACACACTTAACTGGTTAAAGAGAATGTTGAAATCACATTTGGTGTCAAGTCAACTCAATAATAGTTTGTGTGGTATTAAATAGGACGAAGATGAGAGGCAAGCTGAGCTCAGGGATCGCGCACGAAAATTGATCGCTGGCACACGGAAAACCACATCACCCACTACTGATTGTGCGAAATTCAACTTCGAGACCGTGCAGCATTCCATCGAGCCATCACATCTGCGGAGTGACGTTGAATCGAATAGAAATATCCTGAATACCTCAGCAAACAAATCTAGTCCATTGCAGAAAGATATCACACCGGAAATGTTACCGAATGATTTCCGAATTACTGATGTAAATGATTTGAATTTGAATATCTGCGGAAGTTCACTATTACTTTGAGTTGCAGATGAGCATTGATGTGGATCAGGAATTTAATGACTTGGAAAGGGAACAATGTGCCATTGATAAACAAGCGCGCACTTTGGAGAAGAAGCTGCGCACCGTGATGGAGTCGAATGTCAGCAGTTCGGAGGAAGAAGAAGCACTTATGGCGCAATGGTTCACATTGGTCAATAAGAAGAACGCATTACTACGACGGCAGATGCAACTTAATATATTGTAAGTGTGCGCATTTGTGGGAAGCAGTGCTCCAACTATCATTTTCAGCGAAAAAGAAAGCGATTTGGAAAAGCGCTACAAAACACTGAATGCCGAACTACAAACGAGTCTCACGATCGAGGACTGGCAGAAAACTGATGAGCAACGGTATCGCGAAAAGGCTTTATTGGATGAGTTGGTACAAATCGTTAACAAACGCGATGAATTGGTACATCATTTGGATTCTCAGGAAAAGGCGTACGTATTAGGATATGTAAAATGATTTCAAAGATTCAATCTGTTCTTCTAGGATCGAAGAAGATGACTTAATTGAACAAGATTTATCACACATGGATTTCCAGAAAGGCAAAGAGAATTGTTCCATACAGTAGGGCAGATTTGTGGGGATCGTAACATTCACTAATCACATTCGATGAAAAAAAACTTCATTAGTGCTAAATAATCGGATATTGCAAGTAGTAATTATAAATGAGATTTATTTTATTAATAGTGTGTGGGTATGTACAACAAGTAACCATAAGTTATATTTATCATTTTCGAAAAAGACACGATAGCTTTAATTAACTTGTAAGAAAGCTTGCCGCGTCGCGCATCTACTGATACTACAGAATTTCATTTATTTTCTTACGTCGCTGTGGTTACTTGCAAATTTCCATTGTTCACAGTGTTTTATTGCCAAAACGATGGACATGAGTTCTGATATCCAATGTATGTACAAAGATGAGTGAGAATCCATTTGCAGAACTCGAAATTTATTCGCTAACAAATAATAAATACTTTTGAACAAATGATGTGTCATTTGAAATGAATATTCTGCTAATTATTTCGAGCAAACACTGTCTCAATGTTTATTCTTAAATAAGTGGCCATACTAATTGCTGCTAATAAGTTAATTGTCAATGTATAAAACGACATCTCGTGCAATACTCTGTTTTGTAAATTTTATATTAGTCATAGGTGATCAAATCAAACATGCTCTCATATTTAAAGAGACTTAAGTATGGATTGGAATTATTTGAAATGATTACCGCCATTGAAAGTAAGTATTAATGGAAGGTCAGCAATAAATCAATAAGTTATCATTGTTTATATATTATTGCCTGCAAATGTACAGACATGTCCAATTCGGTGGCGTTTCTTTCATAAATGTATAGATAACTATTTTTCATGCCTTAATTAGGATTTTCTTTATTTATGGCAAATCTATATATAAAAATCAATGTATGCCTGCTGTTCGTCTGCTGTGTGTGTGTATGTATCGAAACTCCTCCTAAAATACAAATTATTCGATCGAAATGAAATATTGGGCATGTTCCGTGTACTCCTGGGATAATGTGGAAGGAAAGACAATTGGAAAAACCTCATGGTTCGAAAGTTAGAGCAAAATATATCAAGTAGACTGATATAGCAGGATTATTTAATTAGGAATTAGTTTACACTATATTTTTGGAATATTTGTAATCGTATCCAATCTATATACTTTGAGACTCTCGTGTAGATTCCTGGTAGAAATGGTCGAGCACAGCCAATTCCGGTAGAAACAATTCCAACAATGCTTTGCACTTCTGAAGCGTTATGTCTTATCATAAGCGGACCGCCACTATCAGCCCAGCAAGCATCAACGCCACCTTCTTTGAATCCAGCGCACATTTGCGATTCCTGGATGACGGTCTTCTTTCCTTGGGCCTTGTACCACATTGTGCACACGTCGTTTTCAATAATATTAACTCTGGCTTTCTGCATGACTCCCGTTTGTTTTCCTGCTTAGCTCAATAAATAAACTAAACTCTAATGTACATTATTCATATTACTTACTTTTATTAAACACCTCGCTTGTCCAGCCCCAACCAGTGACTATAGCGGAACCACCAGCATGGTCATTGAATAAGCATGCTGGTTGCACGTGCGCCGTCCATCTGACGTCATTGTCAAGTTCTAGGATAGCGATGTCGTTGCGCACTTTGTTGCATTTGTAGTCAGGATGCGCTCGAATATCTCTTACTAGCACTTCCTGCGACTGGTTGGCGACATTGATACTGTTCTGGCCTACGCTTACCTTAATTTGTCTAGGTTCTAGGTATCCATCAATTGCACTGGTGAACAATGACGAGGGGCAGAAGAATTGTCTGTTTTCAAGTGTTTTTCCGGTTTTAACTTACTTGCAGATGCAATGAGCTGCTGTAAGCACATGTTTGCTAGAGATTAGAGATCCACCGCAGACGTGTCCGCCGCTTCTTGTAATTGAAACCATCCATGGAAATTCGCCCAATTCAGTATCACTTCCACCAATAATTTTACCGTGACGCTGTTTTAGGGGATGCAATCCACATGGAACATTTGCAACTAAAAAAGCCTTATTTATAATTTTATAACAACAAATTAGGTATTTTACACTTGCAGTTTATTAATTTATGCGGATGGGCGAAGCTAATGAGGTAGAACGTAATGAAATAGCGAAACATGATAATAGATCTATTTCTGTTAAAAATTCATAATATTTATATGACAAAAACCAATGCCATCATCACTAGGAAAGGTACGATTCAAGGGTACTAATTAGTCAATTAGTAGCCACAAGATGCGGGTTCCGAAATAATGCATTCCATATTGCCAGACCTTCCAAAGATAATTTGTCCCCGAGCTATTGTTCGGCAAACTTTGTTCCAAGTTTGGTTCGCAATATCGTTGCAAAACACATCTTTCTTTCGATTGATCTGTTCTCATAGCAATCCGGTTCAAACAATCAGTTTCAAACTAAGATTAACACATTTTGCATGTGTTTATATCAAGGAGATATCGGCAAAGGGATGGAATGTGAAATGCGCTTTCATATGCTCTTTAAAGCAAGTTATTTTCTTAAAATTTTGCATTCATTTCGTCCATCTTCCATGGCGCCAAGATGGCTGAGTAACCCAGTAACCTGGCGCCAACCTATTTTCCAAGATCCATTATAGGCTTAATGCAATAAATAGGGAATTAAATTACCTGTCCAATGAGCTATTTGTAGTAGAATGAGCGGTTCGTTTGCTAATCTGTTTTTACTGTTTTTCTCGGAAACAGAAAATGATAGAATAATGAAACTTGGCGCAATAAATAGGGGATTAAATTGTCTATCCAATGAGCTATAAAAGGTTACCCTGTGATTACCCGTTCGGCTGCAAATCTGTTTTTCCTGTATTTCTCGGATAATAAAAGAGAGAATGATGAAACTAGCGCAAAAAATAGGGAATTAAATTACCTATCCATTAAGGTATAAAAGGTTCGGATCGCGTAGTCGTCGAGTTGCGATGACGTCATCGCAGGGTTTCCACACGGGGCTGCAAATCTACTTTTTCTGTTTTTCTCCCAAACTTGAAAAGAACGAATGATAAAACTTTAGTATAAGAAAAGTAGCTTGACTTAATAGCACAAAGCAACCCCAAACCCTCAAAACCAAGAATTCTGAAGTATGTCAGATTGAAGGCAAATGAAAACATTATTTCATTTTATTCAAGAATAAAACAAATTAAAAGGATTGAACGAGGGGATTAAGATGCATTAGGGCTACATGGGGTGAATTATTGCTTTAGGAATATTTGAATTAAATAAGAATCAGTAGATTCGTTCTTTGAAGGCGTATAATCTGCATTTGAGCTCGATGGGCTGCGTTAATTATCCCAATGATAGAAGTAATTAATTTAAGGATCATTAAACGCGACATTCGGCTAAAACGCCACTGAAAATGGAAATTTTTTTCTCATAAATATGTGCTGAATATATGCTGAAACACTCCAGGACAATAACCCTTTTCCTTGTTTGTATCTTGATCGTTATAGCAACGATTGATCAAATACCGACTAACCACATGTCACCAGCTTGCGCACACTAATATAACAATGGTGGAAACACTCCATGAGCACCAATTTTCCGCCTCGGTCGCTGGCTACCAGGTGCTAATTGTTTGCGTTATCCTTGCATTCCAGTCTCAGTGATAAACCAATCGCGAATTTCAACTCATTATCGAGTAGGTAATGGAATGCCAGTAATTGTGTGATAATTAAAAGTAGCGCCCTATAGTTGGAATTTCATTCTGATCCTTTCATTGCTTATTTCTTTATTAATTCGTATTTAATTGAGTTTTTATTTGTCTGCATGAAATTACGGTACGAGTATTAACAATATAAATGTCGCCAATTTATCTTGAACATCGTCCTATTCAAAGTCTAGTTGAACGTAAAAAGCAGCAGTGGGCACAAGAAAGAGGTGATGCGCGTCTCAATTAAATAATATTCGTTTCCTATCCTTTCCTCTTCTTTCGCAGAAGAATTAGCAGGATTAAGTGAGAATATACCATGGGGATTCTGGGATTCTCTACGGCTATATGACCAACCATTTATTAAGTAAGTAACTCCGAAACACTATTTTCTTAATTTAATTCTGCTCAAACTTATTTGACTCGTGGTACTGAGGTACCTAAACTACAATTCCTAGCACCCTTCAAAGCTTAGGAGAAACGAACAAACACAGGGTATTCCCGTGAATTTCTCGAGCATCGTATTTCCGGAATTTCAGGTGAACGGTTATCTTAATTCTTTCGTTTTCTTATCAAAATTTTTTCCATCATATTGAAAGTCATGGTGTCGCAGAAACAAGATAAAGACTGACCATGTATTGATCGGCATTTTCTTACTCATCGACCACATAATTGTTATTCTCAAAATTCGGTTACAGTGAGTCATCACTTCAGTACCAGGAATTCCCCAAATGATATTTAAATTACGTTATATAAGGTTTTGTCGAAAACTATTGCTTTTCTATATTGCTCATTTATAGCATTTTGATTGGTACCGCAGTAAGCGGATGTAAAGATATTAAGTTTCACGGTACCCCGCGGCACCCCTGTGGCATGCTGGAGGCACCCCAAGGTGCCACAACACCCGCTTTGTGAAACTGTGCTCTAGTATTAATTATGATATCGATTTTCCGAAACTGCTTTCGTATTAATGAACGGAAAGCTTTACTTCCCTATACCATTTCACTTAATTCAATATTCTTCCAAGTTCGTAGAGCAAGGAGGTCAAGCAATGATTATTGATCGCTTAATCGGCTTGAGTAATTTCCGCCGAATCGATTCGTAGAGGGAAACAAAGAAAAACGTTGAGTTATGCGTTTCAGAAGCGACTATGATAACAAGTACTCCAAGAAGAGCGAATTCCTTCGTAGAGACTCAACTGCATCCAGCACAGCATCAGTGGGAGCACCTCGTCGCCGGAAATCACTACCCGCACAACGACAGATCCAGTATCAGACCCATCAAAGCCTGCCAGCCCTGCATAAAAACCAAAACGCTACTGATACAACAGACGAAAAGTCTGATAAAGAGATGGGTGGCGAGACGTCAGGCTATGGCAGCGACAACGCGCACCACTCTCCGAACCGTTTTCCGGCATATCGCAAGAGCGACGAGAGCGAGAATTGGCCGCCGACGGCATCTGAAGTGGCCCAGCGGGACCAGGGCATCCTCCGTGTCAGCGCTCATCAAGTAACCGGATACGAGTCCTCGTCGAGCGGACGCGACGACAGACTCAAATGGGGCGAGAAGCGCCATCCCCTTGGACGCGTCTGGGCATCCAACGCGAAAGGCCCTATCGGTAACGGCACCGATCCGACACCCGGATGGGTCAAGAGAGGTTTAGAACGCAACAACGAGTTGCTCGTTGTTAATAACAGCTCACCGGCTGAGACGCCTGAACAGGACTTCGTGGAGCGGCCCAGCACTAGTTCCAGCTCCATGACAAATAAGTAAATCTCTGACCCTCGCTTCCTGACCCAACAAATGACCTATGCTTCCATTCCAATGCAGATGCTTTATTCGGGGACAGAATGCGCCAGTTGACGCTGGCGAATTGGCGGAAAGGGAGCATCGGAGGCAAGTCGCATTAGCGCACCAAGAGGACATCCGACAGCAGCTTATCGAACGCGAGAAGCGGCGGGATCAGGAGAGGCTGAAGCGAATGCAGGAGGAGCGCGCAGAAGAGCAGAGAATCGCCCGGGAGCAGGAAGTGCAGCGTCAACGACAGGCAGAACAGGAAAAAATGCGATTGATGAAGGAGCAAAGGGACAGGCAGCGCAAAGAAGCACTTCGAGAAGCGATTGAAATCGCCGAAAAAGAGGCAAAGGAGGAGAAAGTCAAGCTGCGCCTTCTCAAGCGAAACCAATTGAACTTGGCGGAAATGTCGAAGAGCTGCGATAAGGACAAAGATAAGACCGAGAAGAACTTTTGCAACGAACTGAAACAGCAATTTGACGAAAAGAGTAAATGTAAGGCCATCGACATACCCCCTACGGACTCTGCTAAAGTGAATGAAAATATTTTGGAAGAAAAGACGGATCAATTGAAGGACCCGAATCAATCTTCAATCGTTTCAGATCAGGCACTTGTCGTTGTTGGTGATAAAACTGAAAAGAACTCAACGAGCAGTGACAGTGAGGTCTCGTACGCGTATCCCATTCCACTACAAAACTATAACTCTTTGCACACCCTCCCAGCCTTAAATCACGAAAGTATCGGATTATTGGTACATCAGCCTGTGGCAGAAAAGTGCAAGAACTACCAAATCGTTCTGGTTCCGGCACTCGGACCAACAATCCCCATGCAATTCTCAGGCTCTCAAGCTGTACAAACTCAAAACATGCCTCTCGTGACTAGATCAAGCACTCCAAAGAACCAATGTCGAATTCTAACGCCAACTCAGTACAGAAACCGGAAGCTCACCTGCGATCGGAGTACACAAACAGATAATTCTGAAGCCTTGCATATTGCTGAGAGATTGTCAAACTTGGACGTTTGTAATGAATTGCGGAGTCGCAAGGACCGTCGGTCCCGAAGTGAAATGCGCCCCGATGCGCTGGATGCGCAGGACAGGCCCAAGTGGGGTGTGAATCGCCCTCCAACGAGGTACCTTAAGCAAAGCGAAAAGGACCCTCTGTACCAACGTCGCAAATTGCGCCAAAAGCAGCGACAGACCAAGTCGTTTGATGACAAGCGATATTCTAGCGACGAAAGCCAAAGCGGAAGTCCTCGCACCTACCGCCAGAAGCGCGGTGTGTGGCGGAAGGACGACGCTTTGTTCACCAATAATGTCAAGGTGTATCAGTCGGAACTGATCCCCCTGGATAGCGACAAAGAGCACATTTACCATCGCGCTAAGCCTCACCCTAAGTGTTGCTGTCGATGTACGGCTAATAATTCAAGTCGAAGTCGGGCCGATGTCTTTAGGGTTGAATCGCCGCGGGATTACAGGAATAAACTTCCGGCGTACAACAACAACCAGATGAATGAAGGCACGATTCACAATGATTTCTTGGCGGAGGATAATTGGGAGGAGCGTGACCAGATCTTGTATTCCCCAAGTAGGAATTCCTAGTTTCGTTTGAGTAGATATCGGGCGCTATTTTCACGCAATTTCTATCCCCATTAATCTTATCATCTATTCACCCTCTTACAGCCACAGGCAATCGTAGGTATGGACGATTTCCTAACGAAGAAGCGCAACTCCGAACCGATTTTGGATCTTAGTCGATTGGAAGTCAACACCAAGGAAGAGTTTCGGCAAATGATTGATCGCATTCCAGACTTTAAAATGAAAGCGGAAAAAGTGCGTCCCGAAGACGCGAAGGTGAAAGACGTGGCGAAGAAGTTGAAATTCAAGACGGGTAAACGCGACTTCAAAGCGTTGAAGCAGAAATATGCGTTCAAAGATCCGACACCCGACGAAATGAAGGTGTTGAAGTTGGAAGACTTGGCGAAAGTGAACATTGATTGGAAAATGTTGACAAATATTCGGCCAAAACTACAGCTTGATGAGCTATTTTTCTCTAGGTATCCTAATCTTGTGTTTTGTGCATAGAAAATATAATGGAATTCACTTTACAGAATTGTGGCTTTGAAAAAGAACGAATTGAAAACGCAAGCATTTGATAAACGCGCATTGGTTCGCGACTCGCAAATAAAACGCGTCAAATCCAAATTCGGAGGCATTGAATATCGTCCAATTAATTGTCAGGAGTGCCAGGAAGATTTTTGCACTGGTTAAGTGTAGTTTACTAAACAATCATTCATTTGATTTAAATTGACAATATTTACAGGAAGGGCTTGCATACAATTGGCTTACGATTGCTTCACAAGAATTGAAGTAAATCCAGGCGAG
Organism: Labidoglobus nevermanni; assembly: GCA_025447835.1. Classification (NCBI taxonomy): domain Eukaryota; kingdom Metazoa; phylum Arthropoda; class Insecta; order Coleoptera; family Staphylinidae; genus Labidoglobus; species Labidoglobus nevermanni. Next base: position 8,217 of record JAOEHK010071164.1, on the reverse strand, counting down.
TCTGAAATGAAAGTTATCTCAATCGATTTGGGCATTAAGAAAAAGAAAAGGAGAAAACGAAAGACTCGAGACAAGTCAAAGTCTATTCGAAGGCGTAAAACTTTTAAATCACCGAAGAAATCGTCTAAATGTAAAACTCCAAGATGCAATCCCTAGAACTACGATACTGGAAAGATATTAGTAGTTACTGTACAATGTACAATTAAAGTTAAAATTTATTACTGATACTTTAAGAATAAATGTTTCAATTTTATTTTAATGATGACTATCATATTATAACCAGTAATGTAACACCGAAAGTAAATATTGTTTCTATACATATCTAAATAATATACGGTAGAAGCAGCATGAATTAAAACTTAGATATCAACATAAACCCACTCATTCAAATTGATGTTGCATTCAATAACAAATATTAGTAAGCAATGACTTCGTTCCACGGTCGCTCAAATAGTTCATATAGGTAATTTAATCTATTTACATTTGTTAATGTCTTTTGAAGAAAATAAAGACATCCATCCATTTGCACTTGCGTATAAAATGTTCACAAACCTACGCGTAACACATTAAAACCTTGTATGTATAAACAAACTTCGCGAAATGAATGATTTGCAAATGATTTAAACTCAATGAAAGAATAACAAAATATTTAACATGGAATATGTGCGTGAATGTTCACAATGCAGTCATAAATATTTGTTGCATTTGTGGCAAAGCTCCATTGGCATAGTTATAGACAATAATAAATCGGCGTATTATAAAACTCACAATAGCATCACTTATAAACATTCAGTATTTGCGCGTATCGCATTTGTTTTTTTGGCGTTGGAGCACATTACAACGTTCACAATAAAATAATTCGTCAGACGGACGTGTTAAATGTATGTATTATACTCGCAAAATAGTACGTTAAATGTTATATAGAGAGAAGCTCAATCGCTATTGATCAAAATCTCTATTCCCATCTCTCTTCTGTGGCATTTGCTGATGAATAAGCATTACTGTAATTATGTACATTTTGATTAAAGATTCATTCAATCTAAACTGCTAAGGCCAATTTACAGTTGCAGGTCCAAGGAGTTGAAATCATCGTTGATTTCGGCTGCGAATGCGCGATAGTGATTCGCGTTCTATTTTCAGAATTATTGGCACCTAGATTAGTTTCATATCCCTCAGATTAGCGCAAATTCAGCTTTCATTATGTTGCAACTTAACTTTTTTCTTTCTTTTCCAATAAATGATGACCTCTAAAACGTTATCTCTAGTTATTTATAGTGGAATGCAATCAATTGCAATCAATGCATTTAGCCTTCATTTGTCTTATTTTCAATCGATCCTACATCATTTGCAATTTTGTGATTTGCGACTCATTGATTTAGTCAATATGATTGTGCTCCTGCTTTCGCCATTTTCTAATACACATCACTGCATGTTGGAACTGAAATGTATACATTGCCTTAGTATTAGCTCTGTTAGGTTTGTTATCGCCAAATATAAATGTATGATTTTTTCAAAATAGATCTCAAATAGTGAACATAGTTTAGCTAATTGTCTCGGCGTGCTTTTTTCTTGCTCTTCTTCGCTTTAGGTTCCGTCCACGTATCTGCAAAGAAGAAATTGCGTTGTAGCTTTTAAAGTTACAATATTCAATCAAAAGTTTCACTCACCATCCATTTCGTCGACCACGGCGACATTTTCAGAAAGCTTATTCTTTTGTGGGCCAGCGACATCCTTATCGTCGGGGCCTGACTTCAGAGTCTCATCCTTTTTCATATCTACTTCCTTCTTCGCCTTCTTTTTTTCTTTGTTCTTCTCTTTCTTCTCTTGGGTGATTTCAGTGATGCGCTCCGAAGCCGCAACGACCTGTTCCTTTTCCTGCATAGCCTCTTCCTCCTTATTATCCTTCTGCTTGTGCTTCTCTCGCAATTCTTTGTTCACCACTTCCTTGGCGAGCTTGTCGATTTCAGTTGCTTTCTCGCTCTTCTTCTTGTCCTTCTTGTCTTTCTTCGCCGGACTCTCCAGCTTCTTCTTCTTGTCGGCTTTCGTTGGCACCGTTTCCCAATTGCCATCGTCGTAATCAACAGGTTTCTCATTCACGGGCTTCCTGTTCTTCTTGTTTTTAAAATCCTCGATCGCCTCGTTCTTCTTCTTGAGAACTTCGTTCCTCTTATTCTTCTCATGCTGCTTGTTGGACTCCTGTTTCTTGCCTTCCTTCGGTGTGTCAACTGCTTCTTTCGTAGGCGATTTCTTCTGCTCCTTCGTGGGTGATTTGTCACCCTTCGGGTCAGTTACGGTACTGCCGTTTGTAGCTCTCTAAAAGATTAAGATAATAAGAATCTAGCAATAGCGGCAAGCACACCTGAAATACAAAAATAATGCGCATATGGAAAGCGGACGAGCTATTTATAAAGGAAGGAACATATGGTGGACGTGACACTGAAAGGCCAAAGGAAATTTACCCACTTTTCTGGGCATCGTGAATGCAAATGCAATTCGCAATTGAAATTGCCAGCATTGTACACACCTTGTCCTTGCCCTTTTTCTTCTTGTTGCTGGCGGACTTGCGATCGTCGGTCCCAGTGACCGCTGATAGCTTATCAAACGCAGGTTGTTGAGCTGCTCGGAAACCGAACGTGAAGACTAAGCCAGCCAAAACAATGACCAGCACAGGCACGATCAGAACAGCCAGCTTACTGTTGATTAATTCGGCGACGATTTCCATGGCGTGCGCGCGACAGAAACAACCAAGGACTCAAAACAGATTGCCAGACAGAACCCTAAACACAGCTCAGGACCACAGTCTAAGGTTTTTGGTGACGCGGCCGTGACGTAAACAACGAAGTGCACCAACTTCCCCACTTACAACCACCACCCTGTCCTGTAACAATAAAGTAATATTTCCCCCTTTTTAACGAAGCTAAGACTTTAATTGTAAAATTAAATGGCTGTAATGAATATTTTACGCAAGTAATTAAGCGACAGGCAAAATAGTTTCGTGTGAATTGGGTTGCCTACTGCAAAGAAGCAAAACTTGCAAATAACTTGGAAATTGAAGGATAATTCTAAACAATTTTTCCAAGAATGAATAAGAAATTGTCGAAAAAACTCGTACATTTTCATTTAGTAAATGTTTATAATTTAATTAGCGAAAATATTTCCGGTATTGCTTGGGGTGGGCTCAAATGAAAATCCCGTTTTTTTTAATCTACTTTTGTAATAGTATGGATCTTATTTATGACCCCCTACAGACTGAGCACCTGCCTTCCAAAACTCCTGTCTTTTCTTCTTGATGTGACCCGATTTTAACGAAAGTATCCCCCTTTTTGGAGCTCTGTGCCGCTTTTCAAAAATGTGCTGATTTTGGCGGAGCAATCCTAGTTTTTTTGGAGGACTGCCCCGTTTTTTAAGCGTGACCCGCTTTTTTAGGCGTCTCGCTTTGTATCCAAGAAAATATTATTTCCTCACGTATAACAGCGCTCGCTGTGAAGCAAATTTGGACCTTATAGCCGTATGACCCAAATTTTAGTTTCCGATGAGGTCGGTTTTTTGCAATAACTCTTAAAGAAATTACTTTTGTTGAAATTCAATGCTCAAACATGTTTTTTTGGAGGACTGCCCCGTTTTTAAGCGTGACCCGCTTGTTTAGGCCTCTCGCTTTGTATCCAAGAAAATATTATTCTCCCACCTATAACAGCGCTCGCTGTGAAGCAAATTTCGACCTTATGGCCATATGACCCAAATTCTAGTTTCCAATGAAGTCGTTTTTTTGCAATAACTTTTAAAGAAATTACTTTTGTTGAAATTCAATGCTCAAAAATGTTTTTTTGGAGGACTGCCCCGTTTTTAAGCGTGACCCGCTTGTTTAGGCCTCTCGCTTTGTATCCAAGAAAATATTATTCTCCCACCTATAACAGCGCTCGCTGTGAAGCAAATTTCGACCTTATGGCCGTATGACCCAAATTCTAGTTTCCGATGAAGTCGGTTTTTTGCAATAATTTTTAAAGAAATTACTTTTGTTGAAATTCAATGCTCAAAAATGTTGTTTTGGAGGACTGCCCCGTTTTTTAAGCGTGACCCGCTTTTTTAGGCGTCTCGCTTTGTATCGAAGAAAATATTATTCCCTCACGTATAACAGCGCTCGCTGTGAGGCAAATTTCGACCTTATGGCCGTATGACCCAAATTCTAGTTTCCGATGAAGTCGGTTTTTTGCAATAACTTTTAAAGAAATTACTTTTGTTGAAATTCAATGCTCAAAAATGTTGCCACCAATGCTGTGGATGTGAATGAAAAATTTCAACTCAATCCGTTCGGTACTTTTCAAGCTTTGCGGGATCGAATAAATTTTGTAATTTTTATATTATAGACGACACTAAAATAAATAAAATGTACAAGTAAAATGTTGCTTTAAATCGATGACTGAATTTCGCTTAGATTTGGCACAAATATCAATTTCAATATACACACATCGCACAAAAACCTGACTAGCAATGAAGAAATGCGCAAAGTTATAACGAACGCATTTAATAATAAGCTGAATAGTGATGATACGCGCCCGGATTGGGCGAAGTGACATGCGGACGTGCTGGCAGAGCCGTGGGATGATAAGGACTAGGTGAAACGGAGTAGCCCGTGAAGGAGACGGGTGATAAGGAGCCATTCGTCGGCGCCAGCAGTCGATTTTGGTCCAACAAACGCGGCTGTTCGATCAATCGCGATTCGTCGGGCAAGATTCTCTGCTCGTTGCATATCAATCGATTGCCGGCGAGTTGGTCATTGCTCAGCAGACGATTCGTCGTGTGGTCGGACAGAATGCGATTGTTGATATCGGAAATGAGTCGCGTGTCTGCAGCCATGTGGCGCGGCGCACTAAGCTGGCTCGACAGCAGTCGACTCTGGTCCAGCGCCAGCCGACTGCTCTGCAAGCTGTGCTCGCTCAATAAGCGCGAATTGGCGATCTGGGAGCGAAGGCTCAGGTCGACGCTATGTCTTCCAGGCGGCGCAAGGTCCAAGGACACGCGCAGAATATCCGGATGCGTGTACGAGGCCGCCGGCGGGCTGTAGTTCAATCTCAGATCGACGCTGGGGCGATCCACCTCGCCGTAGAGGTGATGGTAGCGATTGAGATTCGGGTAGTTGTGGTAGCCTCGCGCCGACATGTCCAGCCCTTGCAATTCGGATGGATTCAAGACCAGCGGCTCAAAGTTGCGGTCCGTGCGGAAATCCTCAATCAGGCTCTCGTAGGTCTTGCGCTCCAGGTTGCTGCGCAGCGCGTCCAAGTTGCTGTCCAGGTCGTAGTTCTTGATGCGAAACTCATCCAAGCTGTTATCGTACACGTTGCGCCGCAATTCGGCGTCGATCTCGTACGTCTTGCGAAGATCCAGATCGAAGTCGAACTTGCTGCGGATCTCCGACGCGTTGCTGCGCAAAGACAGATCCACATCGCATCCCTTCTCGCTCTTGCCGTCGTCCATGTCATCAAAGTCCTTCAATTCGTTGTCCAAGTTGTCGTTGTCCACGTTGCCGTTCAGACTGAACTTGTTCGTGTCCTCGTTCTCAATGAGATAGTTCGACTTGCGGCCCTCCAGCTGCACGTCGTGCTCAGTCACGTCGATGTCGAACTTGCCTCGCGCTGGCTCCTTGCGCAGGAACGTGGAATCGAACGAATAATGGGACTTGTATATGGAGAGATCGAGCTGGACGCCTTCACGCACATCTGAAAACTTGTCCGCGTGCAAGGAGAGGTTCTGCACGCCGATGCCATTGCTATCGTCCGATTCCTGGGCCACATTGCTTCCGAAGTCGTATCGCGGCGGGCTGGCAACGACTGGCGAGATGCTGATCTTGTCGTAGACATGCGAGGTCGCCTGCGACGTGTGCAGGTTCTGCGGAGATGCGTTCATGTACTCCCGGAAGTTATTGCGCGGCGAATGATTCGGACTGAAGCCACCATGATGGAAGCTCGAATAATCAATGCCGATTGTTTGCGAGTGCCGCAAGTCATCGCCGATGTCATCAGTCACGGAGATCTGCTCGTTCACCGACGGACTGATCAGATTGATGTCCCTGGTGTCGGTGACGTCCACCGACTGGCTGTAGGTCACATCCACCAGGGAGTCGGAGTGCGAGAGCGTGTACAGGTTGTTCACCAACGAGTCCGTGCAATTCGGCGTCGTGCTCACATCAATGTCAATGTTGGGCTCCGAGCAGACCGAGTCCAATGCAGCTTCGACCAGCAAACTGGCATTGGACTCGTGCCGATATTCCATGCTTGTGTCCAGTTTGCTCGCATCTTCAAACTGCGTTGCTTGTATTGGAATTGCTGGCGTTACCGTTTCCGCTACGATTTCGTCCTTATCTTCAGGTTTGCATGAGTCCTCGATCCATTTCTTGCTGCCTTTACTGTGGATTTTCAAATTCGGCGTGGCGTAAGCCTCAATCATCAATGCCGGGCTTTCGCTGGACGCGTCGTTGTTGACGCATAGCTCAGGAGTGGGCGATTTCAATTGCGCTGTTTCAGGTACAGACTTCTTCTCGGGCGACTCTTCCACTTCGGACTCTTGCGCATTATCGATGTGCTGATCCTGCTTGCTGGATAAGTCCGAAAAGTCATTGCCGCCGCTGTATGCTTCGAACGTGTAATTGACGCTGCGTTCGATCCTCGGCATTAGATCCTCTGTGAGATTGTGCACTTTTTTGTAGTGGAATTGAAGGCATTGCTTGGTTGTGAATCCTGCAGCACACTTATTCTCATTGCAACTGAAACGTTCGAGTGAGGCAATTTGCGCGCATTTGTGTGAGTTTCGCAACCTACCGAAAGGGCTTAATTCCACTATGAGTCAACATGTGAATCTTCAAATTGGACTTATTCTGGAACAATTTACCGCATTTACTACAAGCATAAGCACCATCCATTTGCTTCTGGTGCACTTCTTTCATGTGCCGCTGCAGAGCTGCTCTTGAGCCGAGGATTTTCATACAGTTCTTACATTGAAACTCCTTCAATACCTCAGACATATCTGAAAAGCGCAATTAATTGCATCATTTTGAGCATTTATCCAATGTATTCCTTTACCTACCACTGTGCATGCGTTTAATGTGAACCTTCAACTTTTGTGGCTGGCAAAACTTGCGTCCGCAAAAATCGCAAAGAGGACGAGAACGTTGGGGATTTGCGGAGCAGCCGTACGTTCGATGCATTTCCAAATAATTTAGGCGCAAGAAAAACTGAAGAATGTCGTTGAATGACGATGTTAACTTTTTATACAACTGCGACACCTTTTTCTAGCGCAACTTTTTGCGCAACGTTATTGATAAGTCGACGCTCACCTTTTTACAAAATTGGCATTGATAAGCACCTTGTCCATTGTGCAACTCGCTGGCGTGCTTCATTATGTTCTCCTTGCCCAATACAGCCGCCCCACACACTTTGCAATGATATTTGCGAATCGTTAAACTATATCGAATGTCGTGGAACACGGAGCAATGAATTCTGTAGTAGATTGGGTGAAGGAATGCCATATTGCAACCACCGCAATCTGAAAATTTGCCTTATAACGACATCATCTCGATTTATCTCATTAACACTAAACCTACCAGTATTTCGTATATACCTATGCCTACCGCGATTGGTCAAATTGACCACCTGCTGAAAAATTTACCCGAAAATAACTTAGAAATTATGGCAATTTTATGAGTTTATAAATGCCGCTTTCTTTTCCTTTTTTTATCAAATCTAAACAATTGTGGATTAAACAAGGCAGGGAATCACAAGTCGTTTTAGTTATCCCATTTAGTAAATCTTTATAATTAAACTAGCGGAAATATCCCCGGCATTGCTCAGGGTGGGCTCAAATGAAAATCCAGGTGGTTTCTACGGCACCGTCGTATTTTGAAGCACGTCTAAGGCGGCAAAATCTATCAAACTGCCATTGATTTTGCAGCAGTGCTTAAATTCAATCATTAACATTTATTTAGTTGTTTACAGCTATCGCACACCTGAGGACAATAATTTCGGCGACTAAATAATTTGCCTCTTGAACACGTTCAATAATTGTATACTTTTTCACAAAACTTTCACGGTTGTTCCTGTGATTTTATGAGTTCCTTAAAATATTACAGAGGTTTTTTAGACAGGTGAAAATGTTTTGTCGAGAAATGTCGCAATAGTTTACTGGGAACCATAGCTTCATTTGACAAAATTAAACCACACACAATGC
>JAOEHK010071153.1:0-17252 GCA_025447835.1 Labidoglobus nevermanni | reverse complement strand
CGAAAACTGCTCTCAATTGTTTTGCCCACGCAACGTTTTGCTCACGGCCAGTTTTCCCCACAAATTATTTAATTTTTGAATTTAATGAATGTATCTTTTTTCTTCTATATATTCATATATATTTAATAATATATAATATAATATAATAATGTATAATAATAATGATGCATATATGAAACACTATTCTGCAAGCATAATTATTCTACTGAGATAAAATAAATACGAATGTTAAATTGAACCACTTCCCAGAGTTCCAACCCTTTCTTCAAGTGTATGTAACATTTAAGTATTTGTCGCTTTAATTCTATATTTGTCGCGTTATGGATTAAATTTGTCGGCGAAGATTTGACGTTCCGATAGTCATATTTGACGTGTTTTAAGTAAAATATGTTGTGCATACAATTAAATATGTCGTGTAACATTTGTCGTTGCGAACATCTATTTTGTCGGGCCGTTATATATTTCCTATGATTAATTAGTAAAAAATTACTTCAATCTCAAGCATAATTGTTACTGGCATCTAAGTCGTTTAGCTATCGCTTACCGTGTTCATCCCCTGAAGGACATGCCTAGGGAGGAAGCTCTCGACAGTCTTAACGTGGCTGTCCCACTGTTTCGCTTTCTGTGTGTTCTCTTCCATGTGCGCATCCCGTCGCATCCACTCCGCTGATCGAGTCGCCTTGGTAAAGTAAAGGTAAAGACTAGGAATCATCGCGGAGGGCATCTGCTTACGTTCAAATTGACCTGGAGTGGATCGGCGAAGGGCACGATCCGTTGGTGTCGCGCTTTTACGTATCCCGCCAGCGGTCGCTAATGGACTGATAGGTGGCGTACCCTCCCACCAAGCGGTTGCTCCAAAGGGATATAAATTAAAGTCACGCGAAACTATAATTAGCTCATTATTGTTTTAGTTTGGCACTAATTGCGCACTTTCGTACATGAACAAGTGTGTTTAATTCATAACTTTGCAGTTATTTCAGCGTTCGCAATGATAATTTTGCATGCAATTTCAAATTCAATTCATAATGAATTGTTAATTAATTACATCCCAGCAAAAGCCAAATGATCATCATTTTTTATTTCTTCCAGATACTCTTGTTTAACTGCCCAGTTTATTTTGTTTTGCCTGTAATTAGTGCCTAGGTATATTTACCATTGTCTTTTGTCATTTCAACATTTTCAAATAATTGTTGGTTAATTGTTTGCTTTAAAAAAATTATGACGCTCAATTGAATAATGAATTGATTAATCAATTAATTTATATCTACAAATCTATTGCAATTGCAATAGTTTTGTCATATTGATGCACAAATTTGTGAAATTACACAATTTAATTTAATGGACAGCCATTAGTTGGGCAGCACTTAGGCCCTACTATTTGGGCCCATTGTCCATCCTCCTTGTAGGGCTTGTGAGTTTTAGAAAGGTTGGTTTATTGGGATGGCATGTGGAAGCGTAGCAGAGCGTTCCACATATGCCATTTCAGATGTGGTACTGTCCTCTCTCTACTGGCTGCTTGATAGTCAAGGGTAATGAACCCAGGTGACTAGACTCATGGGTCATCCGTGCCCATGTGCGTTACTGCTCTGCAACCGAGTAACTTAGCGAATTATTTAGTATTTGCTCTTTTACTTCAAATCTTGGAATCAGAACCCTGAGACAATATTCAAATGAACCTATAATCCAATCAACAACTTCTTTATAAATGTATTCATTTTTCTCAATGCCTTTACCACGCGATTACACAGTCTTTCGATCTCAGGAAGTAGATTTGAAATGCCCGAGAAACATATTGCAAGTTTGCAATTGTTAACTAGCTAAATGAATAAACTTGAACGAAAGTTGCGCTTCGCGCATCTCGACAAACTTGCGCATTACCGCTGCTCCTAACTGGAATTAGAAGTTGTAATTTTTCGGCGTGTCAGTTACCTATGACCCACGCAATAGTGGCTACATCCATGCTAACACAATTAAGAAAATTTTCCAAGTTTGTGTGCCACGTATGCGGATCGCATATGGCCTAAATTCGTTCGCAATTCGCTGGCGTATCCTATCTTGTTGTTCATCCACCAGCACCGCCCGTCATATTGTTTATTTAATTTGCGATATGAAACCCACAAATGCGTAATTGACTTAGCTGCCGACCTCCGGCCGGAATTAGACAGCCGTGGAGGGTTAAGTTTGCACACACGCATCTTAATTATGCATTGCATGTGCGTGGAAATATTTTGCATCACCACTAGAGACCGGATTATATGCACTGGTTTTCATCGAAATATGCGCATATATATGCATCAATATGACCAAATTATGCACCGCAATATGCAATTATGCAACATTAAAACATAAATATGCCTTTTTTGTGAAAACAATTAAAATTCAAAGGTTTTTCAATATTTTTTCAAACGAAATGGAGGTTGTTTTCAACCAAGTTACCAATCTTGTAATACAGTACCAGGACCGAGGTGCGGGGAACCGGATGAGGTAGACCGATCCCGACGTAACAAAAAAAAATACAGTACCAGATTTAACGAATTTCAAGGGATTGATGGAAAAATTCGTTAAATGGGATTATTCACTAAATCAAGATTATCATGACAAAAAAGAACTCGTTATATATAATATTACAATACTACAATACTCGCTACAGAGAACATCTCATAAAATTATTTTTATTCCTTGCAAAATTAGGAACCGGAAGACATTCATCTAATGTCCTTGTCTCAAAAAAGTACGTTAAATCGAGGGGAACAAAACGCTTTAGTATTATGGGTATAATCAAGATTTTTCAAGGGAGTAGCATTTTCATACGTTAAATCGGGATTAAATAAATCGGGATTCTATTGGCTGTAGTAGCAACGGAAACGGATGCAAACAGGCATCTTCTAAATCAGCTCGTAGATCCCCAATTTCGTTTCTCGTTGCGGTGGACCCCCAGCAAGTCGAAATCAATCACTGGGGGTCTATATGGACACTTTGGGAAGCACTGTTCTAGATGCTGAAATTTTCCCAGAATTGTAAATGGGCAAATTACTTGAAGATCGTTTATTCCATAAATAAGATTTACCTACAATAGCACAATTGTTGAAAGTGGGAGCATGAGTTGAAATATGTTAAAACATGCCATAACATATTAAATTTGCCCCAAATTTGTGCCAAATATCCACAGAATATGGTAAAATATGTCAAATATTCCAAACTACCCAACACTTAGGCAAGGTTAAACGTTTTGATTTAGACAAACTCGTGGACGTCCCTAAACATTCGGTTGTGCATATCAAAGTTTTCGATATGCAAAAGCATATAATTCGACCTCTAATGATAACGTCTTCGTATTCAAGCCGTGCCATCGAAAAGTGCACGCAAAAACGGCGTTGGCCCAGCAGTCGCTTACATTTTATTCGAATGCCACCCCTAAATATTCATCGAGCGCGCACGATGGTCTAATTCGCGACGTTGCAATGTATTGTAACAGGCTCGGTTGGGCGTACAGTTTCCTTCAGCGATAAATAAAGCTTCGCAAGTAAACCCAACTTATTTCGTTGTCGTTGCGTCGCGGAAAAATGCGCTTCCGCCATATCGACGTGTCTTTATGGCCTCCGTGCATTCGTCTAGTGCGTGTATGCATATTTATGATTCGGCAACGTCATTGCCATTGCCTTTTTGCGCTTCGGAGTTTTTGCCAAGATGGCGGACTGTTAGTTGCAAATTTTTGTTACTGGATCAAGTTTGCAGCTTACCCATAGTGAAAGAACTCAAAAACGCTCATAGATCTAGTGACAAAACTCAGAAGGAAGCTACGATAATTACCCAGACGATCCAAGCTTTGAAACATAAGTTAACCTACTGGAACATAACCGCAAACCATCCAATCCTTCCACCAGAACCGCATATTGCGGAGGAAGGTTGGCCAAACACTCTCTTCTCCAAAGCCAAATATAAGGAGGAATACGCCAAAGGTCACCTTGTCCCCAATCCCCTCTTCAACATATTCTGCCATGTCATTACTACCTCAGTCAAGTGTATCACCTCCTTATACGCTGATGATATAGCCCTCCTCAGCTCCACCTGTTTCCCTCGTAGGGCCAATTTCTACATCCAAACGTACCTCCCAGCCCTCCCAGACTGGTACTCCTTGCGGTGCAATATTCTACTCGTATGAAATCAAACATCCCCCTCCGCTACGAATCAATGGACATCCGCTCAACTGGTACAAATCCGTTAAATACCTTGGAGTCTACTTCGACTGCCGACTAACCTGGAACATCCACATTAACTACACATCAGCCAAGATGCAAGGCTCAAACCATTCTTTGCCCATAAAGGCGTATCTACCAACACAAAACTCCGTGCTCTCAATGCCTGCATCCGCAGGATAGCGACCTATGCGCTTCCCATTTGGGACGGCACTAAACCGTGACATCAAAAAAGAACTACGGGCTATTTCACCTCATCCTGAGGTTCTTCCTTAAGGCCCCCTATTACATCCGCGAATGCGACATGCCCACCTTTCCTGAATTCGTTTCTCAAATGGCTGACAATTTTTGTGTGGGGGGTGGGGGGCGCAATAGGCTAACCTTGAAGGCAGAAGAAGAGGATTTGGAGTTTCTTGGGTGAACAATTGAGAGCGGAATGTGGCTTTGGTGTGTGTTATAATTTTGCACAAAGTATGTTTAGTGCAAATACACTGCAACTGCACGAATTTTATCTAGTACGAAGCGCGTAAAAGTTTTCTTGTTCGCGCGCTTATTTGCGGCCGTAAATAATGCATCAACATCGTTAATTAACAACGACGTATATTATGAAACGTTACTGCTGCGAGTCGTGATGTAATTTCATAAACAAACATCACATATTTCATTATGCCCCAAAGGCAACGCATTGGCAAAACTCTTAAAAATCTGTCTCGCTCAGGGATGGGCAACACGCGGCCCGCCGGAACCCTTTCATACGACTCACTTTGTCAATTGTGCTTTTCTATTTTCCAGGTGGTTACGGGTATATCTGCATATAAATTTCAATTTTTCAGACTTTCTACAAAAACCGGCTGCCTGTTAGTTGATTTGTTTATTTATTTCCAAATCTAAATAAACAATTGATCATGGATATTATTATAATACCACAATTTAACGATAGAGGGCTGAAAATCTTACAAGGGATGAACTATTCAAAACAATGTTTTGCATAATGCAGATGCACAGCAATTTCCACTTAAATCCAATATTAACCAGAATCGCTACCAAACTGTTGACTTAATTGCAAATAATAGATGGCCAATTAAATAGAATTCGTTTAAAAATTTAAAAATTCTATATTGATTTGATTAAAAAACCGAGCGGTAAACAATTTCAGAGGCGTGCAATTGGCACTTGAGATTTGCATATCTTCTGATTGATTATTACAATAAGGGAGGAAAGTTTTGATTGGATTTATTATGAAATGTTTGTGGATTAAATTGCAGTCGGGATGCTGTGGCGAAATGAGCAAGCCTGTCACGTTTGACGGCGACGGGCGGGGGGAAAAAGTCGGCGACCGTCATCGGGTGAAATTTGTAGTTAGATAACGCGCGGGGGAGTCAAATGTCCGTAAATGTTTTCGACAATAACGTTTGCATTCGACGCCGATTCGTATGCAAAAAGCATCTTGCTACGCATAATTGGGTTAAGTTTTAATTTGCTCATTTGAGATTATTCATGTGAAGATTCGCATCTGGAAAATGCACATAGCGCATGTAGTTGCAGCACTCAGCCGAATGGAAAACACAAACAAGGCTCAAAGAGGACAAATATCACACTGACACAAGAGCTTTTCAAATTATTTCATTATATATATGAAATTATTCTTTTTTATGAGTCAGTCAGCTGAAATGTATGACGTGTTCAAGTATTTGAGTAAACCCAATCGGAAATTCGGTAGTCATACTTCTTATTGTATGAGGCTATTGTTATTAATGATCTGTCAATTCACTCTCGAGCGACATTGTTTGTGCATTATTTTCCTTTATGTCGCACAACAATATGATTTATAATTAGACGCGCGTCTGCTGGAACATGGATGACAGACGAATGCTTTTTGTGTGATATCTCAGTATTTATGATCACTTTATTGCATACAATTAACATCTAATCAATCTTTGTTGGACCTATCTGATGGAAATTGTAAGGTTGTACAGCAGGTTCTTCTATTATATAAAATCTTAAATTAAATACGCTATAGTCGTCTAAACTTCTAAACCGATTGCAATAAAATTTGGGAAATATATAACGACCCGACAAAATAGATGTTCGCAACGACAAATGTTACACGACATATTTAATTGTATGCACGACATATTTTACTTAAAACACGTCAATGACTATCGGAACAACAAATCATCGCCGACAAATTTAATGCGTAACGCGACAAATATAGAATTAAAGCAACAAATATTTAAATGTTACACTTGAAGAAAGGGTTAGAACTCTGGGAAGTGGTTCAATTTAACAATCGTATTTATATTTATAGATAGGGTGCATATAAGTTATTTCGTAGAGTTTGTAAAAAAGATACTAATTTGGATTTAGATGTCGCAGGCCAATTATCCTTTCTGAAAGAAATGACAATTGCATTCGGTTTTTGAACACCATTATTAAACAAATTTAACACAACTGATTTCGTTTCTTCATCTAATCCACGAAGATTACATTTGGTGAGACAGTGTTCTGCTTCCGTGGAATATAAGGATACTTTCTCATTGACTGCATGATATAATAAGTATATGGCATCAGGACATTCATTCATTCTGTACTGTCCATGTTTACATCTAAATTCTATTCTTACACCATCCAAACTCCGCTTGTTTGATGTCTTTTTTCATATATTTTCATTTGCAAGTTTTAGCTGACGTTCGTTTCTTTTCATTGTTTCCATTTCTACCTCACCAACAACAAGATCAAAGTCGTCTAAATATTCCATTGCCGTTGGCATGGTTTTAATCTCTAATAATTAAAAATCAAAATCGTTCAATCTGTAGGTGTTCTTCTATTGTAATACCTGAAGACACTTATGCTACAATTGTATTTACAATATGTTGTAGTTGCTATAAACAATATATAAGGTTATGATATACGCGCGTATTTTGGTCGCTAAGAAATGCAAATTTTTGTCGGCCATTTTATATTATCTGTCGTTAATTTATTTATTTGTCGTGCATTTATTATATCTGTAGTGCAATTTATATATTTGTCGTGCAATTTATATATTTGTCGTGCAATTGATATATTTATCGTTAAACTTATTTTCAGTCGGGCTTATTATATTTTTGTCGTTCCTAACATCAATTTGGTCGCTATTTTCCTTTTATTTGTCGTAACGATAAATGCATCCCATAAAATTTTGTGAGAAAGTTCCAAGTACTCCCACGAATTCAGCCTTAAGAGAAAATTTTGAAAAACCAGTTGGTTTGCAATATACGACAAAGAAACCGGGAACTGTCGCAACGAAATTGGGACATTTGAAAATAGTGGGACAGTCCTCCAAAAAGCGAGTCAATCTCACCAAAATCAGTACGTGTTATCAGGTTAGGCAGAAAACACTATACAATTTTTGAAGGCATGTGTTCGGTCCGATTCCACGCCATTACAAAAGGAGTTTAAAAAAATTGCAAGTATTAAAAATTACATAGTAGAAATCGGGATTTTCCTTTGAGCCCACCCCGTGCCACGCCGGGGATATTTCCTCTAGTACAGTGGTCGGCAACTTATTTTGTGTCACGGACCGGTGGAACACAAGAAAATCTTTTCACGGACCGGTTGAGTAGTTGTAGGCGATTTCATTAGCAGCGTCTTTGTTAAATCGCAAAAACATTAAATAATTATAAATTGAATATAGCAGCAATATAAACAACCGAGGAAGAATTGAATAACCACATAGGTAAAATATAAAAGCAATATATTTATGCTACTTAAACTTAGGAACAATATTGCAACAGTAAAAGTTAGTTAAATGAACATAGAACTCAGGGGGAACCCTGATCTTGTTTTTCTAAAATACACTTATTCCGTCTCGGGGAAATAGAGGACAATGTCTCAATGAGGGGATTGTGCCCACACTATTCCTTGAATGTGGGAATGATCGGAGGTACATTATCACACCTTTCGTAATAATAAATATATTATTGCGTTATCACCGCTCTAGTTGTCTATATTATAGTCTCAACTTAGAACAACGAATTGGAAATCTCTATATATAAAAATGAAAGTTTGTGTTTGTGTGTCTGTGTGTGTGTTATTGATTTACTCCTAAAATACAAAGAATTCGATGGAAATGAAATATTGAGCATGTTCCGTGTACTTCTGGAACACCACTAACGCAAAGGAAAATTTGAAGAACCTCATGGTTCGAGAGTTATAGCGAAGAAACTATCACTATTCATGACAAACGGCACGGCAATACCGCTCTAATTCAGTCTACTGCGCATGCGTCGTCGTCCGTTGCCAATCAACGATTGTTTACCGAACGAATGCGCACGGGAATGAATTCTCCATGCCATATCAAGTAGGCTGAGACAGCGGGAAACGACATTGCAAAACCGATTGCTAACGGGTGGACGGGCAGAACAGACGAACGGGGAGATGGGCAAATAATAGTAAAACCCAAGCTACGCTGGGTACTCCACTAGTATCAAATATAAATTGAACAGAATGAGCATTGGCTCAACGATTTGTAACAACCCGTACTCTGAGATAACCTCACTGATGACGTTCTTGGCGCTCTTATTCTGGGGGTAACATTCATTCAAAAGTTCCCAATTTTTGGCACGCAATTCAAAAGAAAATGCTTATCAGCTTAATATCAAACAAGTTTTATGGCAAAAATTAAATGTCTAGACAATCCCTTCAAAGGTCAACAAACACAAGTCTTAATGTAGATATTTATAAAACTGCTGATTCGGTTCATTCCTGCTCCGAAATTATTTGAACTTGATTGAATGAATACAAGATCCTTTCATTACCAAGTGAATATTTGGACAATATAAATAAATATATAAACCGACAGTGTTAGCTAATATAAGGCATTTAAAAACAGTCATGTTTTTAGATGGTACATAAGATAAATCTCATCTAATCAGTAGACTCAGTAGGCCAAGTAATATTGGAATCAGATAACATGAATGATGAAAATGTCTACTCCAAAGTTTTTTATGTGTCAAACCAACCGGTTTCAACTCCTAAGAGTCATCTTCAGAGTGCAATGATAATGTGACAAAATTAACGACAAACTGTTGTCGGACTAAATCAACGATCTATTGGAATCCATGTACAATTTAGTCAGTATTATTACTGCCACGTGTGCAATGATTTAAATAAGTCGAGGACCTCTCTGAAGCGATCTAGGAAGTCAAACTTTACAGAACTCTATAAAGCATAGCTTTAATCAAGAGTAATCAATAATGTTGAAAGGGAGAAATCAAAGCTGCTAAACTTGCGAATTCCATGGTTTTATGCAGCGTTCGATAGAGGGCGATACAAACATTTTGTGCAATATTTATTGCGCTATCTCATATTGTTGCTACAAGATGAAACAATACTTAAACTAATTATCAATGCGATAGTTTCATTCGTGAGCATTATAAATATTGCAAAATTGGCAACATATCACATAATATTTGAATAGTAATCAAATTTAGGAATGTGCTCGTTCTCCTTCCGATCGAGAATTAAATTACAGTCATTTTGGCACATTAGATTCATGTGATTATCACTTGCATTTGAAACTTCGGTCAAATGCATAAGATGTAAGCTTGGAGATGATGACCACTGATCATAGTTCAAGCCTGCGTTTAATATAAATATATTTTGAGCAATTGCAATTCCCATCAATTGGGCTTTGCATCGATCTAAGCTTAGAGTCGTTAATTATTTACAGTACGTACATTTTCATCAGCAACAAAAGTCGTTATAAACACATTTCTACAGCCGATGATCACAACAATCATGACATTCGATAGCGACAATCAAATGTTACAATTAATCACAAAAAATTACATAAACTTTTCGATATCTTATCATCTACCTACATATTTACGCCTGCAATTAGCGATTGTGCAATATTTGACTAGAAAACAGGCAGAAAGTAGATAAGCTGTAAAGGAAGTGTCAATTGTGTTGATTGCCACCATAGTATGAAGTAATATTTTAAATATTTAATCAATATTGCAATTTAATTCCGGTTTGGTAAATTTCGACGTTTGAGCACTTTGCCGGTATTTTTATCCTTGTTATGATGCCAATTTATGATGTCAATAGATCAATTAAAACCATGATGACAGCGAACTATGAAATTGTTTAATATTTAACAGAAGTGCGATCAAAATTGGAAAATATCTCAATCGCAATGAAATTAAAAAGGACAACTTGTCTATAAGGGACTTGATTTTTCCAATTGATTCGAATCGATATGGGGCTCTTAAATCGATCGCAATTAATTGGAAAAGTCACTTGTCCATAGAGGAAATGTTTCGAAAGGCGACTAGACGGTAACTTCTTCGGTAAATCCGCTCTTGTCGTCTAAATTGATAATAATCGAATGTGTCCTAGCATGGCCAGATTTAATTTCTCCGTTAGTACTGCTCGGGGGACTAGCCCTGAGCTCTGGCAGAGTACCACTTATCGGCCTTTCTGCGGCACTGTGGGCTGGCACCGTGGACGCCGAACTCTCCTCACTGGAGGCAGGAACGGCGTCCTCGAGGACTATCGTTGCTCCGTTAACTTCTGTCGCGAACGAAACACTATGTCTTTTGCCCCTCGGCGTCGTCTCCTTGGTGTCACCAGCACTGGCTTTCGGCTGATGGGAGAGGTTCCCAGGGAGCAGATCGTGCTCGCAGGCGGCGTTCTGCATGGCAGCGATTTTAGACGCCAGATGGCGATTACCAAGGCGAATGTTGCGCTCTTTGAACAGGTCGAACTGCGCATACAGCCGCAGGAACTCCTCCTCGACGTCCTGCTCGGTGAGCTTAGCATGCTCAAAGCACGCCATCGACGAGCTGCTGCTGGTGCACTGCGAGTTCACTGCGCGCGCCTTCGCCAGGAACTTGGACGTTTGTGATTTCGACATTATACCAGAGCTGTCGTCGCCCTTACCATGCCCCTTGAGCACCATATATGCCTGAAAGTCAGTACAAACGTAGAAATGTAGAAATGTTAACACGACTCTGCTGGGGATTGAACCCGCGACTTTCTGCATCGCAACTGAACGTTTGACCACTAGGCTGCCGTGCGACTGCTGTTTCTGGCTTTAACCAGTTAAGTGTGTTTGACGGCTATACCCGTCATGGAAGAATTGCAGAATGACGGATATATCCGTCATGACACAAACGGACGAATATATCCGTCATGTGTAAAATTTGGAAGCAATTTGATATTAATATGTTATTCATATAAATTTTAATATCTTTAGAATATTTAGGGGTCAGGACGAAATGAAATAAACAAATGAAAATCGATAAAAAGAATAGATAGAGAATAGATAATAAGGTGAAAAAGAAATTGTCTTCTCCAAAACTTCATTGGACCTCCAAGTTATTAGAGAATAGATAATTTGATTGGATTAGAGGCCCCCACATAGGTTTCCGAGCATCTGTCATTGGCTCCTATGGCTGCCACCGTACCTCCCAAGTCGCTAAAACCGGTTTCAGCACAACTTACTCTTTTTTTGACGACTATATCCGTCATCGCTTGCTTATCGCGACACAACCTGGGAGGCACTTTGTAAAATGATCGACACAGTTAACTGGTTAAACGACGTATTATTTCGCATGAGATCAAAAGTTTGTCATTTCTTGAGAAAAACTAAAATTTTCTTGAAAGTGTTACTTGCTTACCTTACTACCGAATATCAAACCCAACAATAGCGTGACGGTGAGTTGGGTATGGCAGAAAAATATGATGTAAAGTAGATCAGGATTGGCAGGCTTCTGCAGAAATAACCTGTAACGAATTGCGATGAAGCATTGTTGACAAAGGGTACAAACGAACGTATACCCACATTGATATATTGAGGAAGACCGATAGCAGGAATTCATTGTAGATAGCCATTGATATGAATCGACTCTCATTGAATTCCGATGGCGCCTTGCGCACAACTATGCAGAGTCGAATGCCCCAGACAAGGAAAATCACTTCAACTGCGAACGCAAAGGAAAACACTTTTGCTGTTTGTTTATGGATCCACAATGCTGAGTGAAGTCCGACGCAATTATGCTGCTTAAATAAGTCTCAATATTGACTTGCCTCCCTGTACCTCCACCAGATTGAATAAATTAATAGAGACCCAATAATAAGTCTTGATCATGTTATTTAGAATTGCTGTAACCGCACCAACTTTTCTTTAACTTGAAGAATCCGACGCAAAATGTTGGTTTTTTGCTATAACTTTCGAACAATGAGCGTTTTCAAATTATTCTTCATCTTATCATTATCCCAGGAAAACAGGAAATATTCCCAATATTTAATTTCGTTCGAATTATTTCTATTTTAGGCGTAAATCAAGGACACACAACCAGACAGGAAGTTGGGGTTTACCAATTCAATATGAAATGATTTTCAGCTCCCACTAAAATGATTCTCATCCTTTCAAATTGAATCAACTTTGGGGAATTGTTTGAGCTTCCTGCCAATAATATTAGAAATGCTAATTCTTGAGAAACAAAATTCATCCCAACATAACACACACAGTACATACAGTTGAAAAGTTTCTTGTATTTTTGCAATGAACTGGATTAAATCGTAATCGAAATTTTGTCTCCGCAGGTGAATCCTCGATAATACCTTCAATTTCAATCGTCAGCAAGAAATGGCTTCCGTCAGTCTGCCGGTTTGCGAGTGCGCAACTAATTAAGTTTTTCGCAAAAGCTCGTCTACATTTTATGTTAACAAAACCTCGGCGTCCTTGGCCACACGGGTTTCCATTAAATTCGAATTGTTTGTTCTAAATCTATTAACTTTTTTCTCGATATCATCCAATGCCATTCGCATCTGTTGGTAGTCAATATACGTGCAACAGATGCACGTTTCATCGGCTAGAAGGGCACATTTACGCTGCGTGCTTGTGACAGCTTACAGATGTCAGAACATTGCAAAAATGCAGCGACAACAAAAGAGGCATAACACTTTATCGATTATTCGCCAGTGTTTCTTTGGCCGAAAACTCCTTCAATCCACTTAGGCAATGAGATGGGCAGTCATCAAAAAGCAGCGAAGGTTTGACAGTCTAGACAGGCCATCTCTTAATTACAACGAGAAGAAGTACGAGCATTGCCCCGAAACAATAATACTCGATTTTCTCTCTACGTCTACCGTTAGACATGAAAAAAGCGCATTGCTCTCCACAATCGGAAAACGCATTATCTGTTAATGTAGGCAAAACAACAGGTAAAGCATGCTGCCGGTTTATTTCAAAAATATAATTAATTCGCAAACTTTTGCGAAAAGTGTTCTGCGAGCTTTTTGTAACTGTTATATTTTTGCATTTGCATTCTACACTTGAAGTCCGTTCTATTGTTTCATTCTCCATGGTGAACGGATTTTCTCTGTGAATGCCTGATAAATAGCGGATTCCTATGAATTGCGAATGCAACCCATTAGATTTTTTCTCTTTAGTTTTTCTGCAACTATGAGCTGATTGCATTTATAAATTACAAAAATTATAAATTTCTACCAAATTTCCATACATGCAATTCCTAGCAAGAACTCGAAGAAATTAAGCCTGCTTGTATTCGGCGTCAGGACAGCATAACATAAAACAAAATCACATAGGACGAAATAACATGTGCCAAAATCACATTGAAACAAAATCGCATATTTGTACTTTTTTTAAATTAAAATTAGCATAAATGACCCATTTGCTTTAAATAAGATAGGTTCTTATGAATATAAAGACCCATTATTCAATAGTCAACTTGAAACCATAAGCAATCTGCACCCGACTTAATTGCAAGGACTACAAATTGTATCGAAGGGTGGCATTACAGGCTCCAATCACTTTTTCAATGCTCTCCATTTGGACATTTCTGGATAGTATCGTGAAGGAATTGTCTTCTCAACACACAATATATTTACAACATACCACTGGTCAGTGAATCCCTGGCCGTTACGTTGAAACAACCTATTTCAAACATTGTTCAAAATTATAATGCCACAGACCGAATGAATGAACCATCAATCACCTTTATTAATACTTTTTAATGTTTTATGTATATGCTGCGTTCATAAACGTTGCAATTAATATGATATACAGTGAAATGAAAGTAACCATATTTCTTGAAAATAATTGTCTGATTCAGCCCTAATACTGGGTTTCCCATAGTTCAGGGAAATGTGGCAATTATGGGGGCTGCAATGATTATATATAAAGCAAAGCTGATCTTGTTGCAAATTCGGTAATATTCTGAGCCTTGTAAATTTGCGCATAGAAAAATGAGTTAGTTACAGAGTTTCGTTGGGTTATGTTTCGTTGAAACAACGGATAAGTAATATTGTACAAAATTATAATTTCAATAAGCGGTTGCATTTTTGCGTTGCATTAGTCATATTAAAGGGATAAAATAGAACTGCATATTTCCTATGGGAGTTAATTAATTGTATTGTAATTTAAAAAAAAATTAAGAACGTGTGATTATGTCCATGTGTGATTTTGGCCGGATGTGATTCTGTCCATGTGTAATTTTGTCCGTGTGTGATTTTGGCTGCGTGTGATTTCGTCTAGGTCTGAGGTCGCCAAAGTGGGGTCTATAGACCCCCCCCCCCAGGGGTCTATTTGCCAAAGATAGGGATCTATCTGAGCCAGGGGGTCTATTGGGGGTCGAAGCAAAATCAATTCTTAGTATGTTATGCACACATACCGAACTGCGTATGCACTTATAGTTAGTTAACTTTGACCAACATACTTGCGAGAAGGACCATCTCTTTTCTACTTTAATTGTCGCTTTTCCTTGTGTTTGCAAGTTGTTGTTTCAAGTGAGTCTTCAAAATTCGCATTTCCGTGAATTTATAGTCGGCCCATCCATGAAGTATTTCTTGGTATATTTTATTTATTACGCCGTCGGTTTTCCTGGTAATCATCTTCGGGTACACCCCGTGCCTGAAGTTTAGTAGTTCTATTTGAAAATTACTTTTATAGGGGGTCGATGGAGATCCCGATAAATTATATATGTGTCGACGTTCAAAAAAGTTTGGCGACCCCTGGTCTATGTGTTATATTGTCCCGTGGGATTTTGATTGATTTCTTCTCGTGTGATTTCGTCATGTAACCATTTGAACTTTTATTTTTCACAATATTATTCATGAAGAAATAAATATAAAGATAAATAGAGATCGTGCCCATTCGATAAATTATACAGAAATTTCTAATATACGCAACTACGGTGTACCTTATGGCGAGTAAATAGATAATTTTGCATAAGTTTATCTTAAAAAACCTAATCTGTGATTTTGTCTCAATATGATTTTGGCACATGATATTTCGTCTTTATGTGATTTTGTCCCAATGTGATTATGTCCCTAAGTGATTATGCCCATGTCCTATGTGATTATGCAATTGTAGAGGGGCTGATGGCCACTCGGTATATAAAAAATAGTGTTACCAGATTCAACGGGTTGCACGAGAACGTATTCGACAATAATAGGCTTACGATTGTGCTGCACTTCATTGTCTCTCATGGGGTGGCATGTTCTTTGCGATTTTTAGATTGCTTCGGAAAAGCAAGTTGGAAGTGTAATGTAATACCTGTAGGTCATCATTATGCTAATACTCGTTGTATTGCTGTAAACCGTTTATTCTATTGTCAATTTTAAAAATAGTTCTTTATTTCATTGGACTGTTAATCACACAAATTAGACTTGACTTCACATTGGGGGCATATGGTGTAGTGCTAACGTCGATGGACGTGACACCAATGTCCTGGGTTCAATTCCCAGCCATGAAAAAATTGTTCTGTGTATTATAAAATAAAAACTCCCCGATTGTCATACTAAAATCGACTATAGGATCGGGTTAGCCACTACCAAATCCCTGAAGCTACAAAACAACGTCTTGCAAGATGGAGTAACAGGAAATTCGCGTATATAATAAGTAAGAAGAACACTTCACACTCGCAAAATAAATAGTAGTAGCACTAATAGGAACTTTCCCTGCGTACTATTAAAATCCCCCCAAAAAAGATTTAAGTGCGGTTTCCGTTTAGGACGAACTAAATCAGGTATAAAGATCGGACACTTACGCATGCTGAAGGAGTGATCCCACCAATCCGTGCGACACAAGTACGCTTTAAGATCATCGGCGGTACGCCCAACGATGACCACAGGTGGCGCCACTAGCGTCCGGATGCTGAGGAAGACGCTGAAGATGGCGACGATGACGCCCAGACGCTTCAGTAGGTTGACGTCGGTTATCTTGATGGCTTTCGCCGACCGCACCCGAAAGATCACAGAGATTCTGAAAGCAGCGATTTCGAAGGAAGAGCCAGATCCTGAACGTTTAGATGGCGATTCTAACCGTCATTTGTATTTGCTTGAACATAGTTAATCGGAAGTCTGGCATGCTTGTTTATTTATGTTCACCGCCATGAACAAACTCCATGAATACCATATGCATAGCAAATTTATGCAAATTAAGACTGGCATGGCAATCATTGTCATTGCAACTTTCCTGCGTAACGGAATTGCTTCCGAATTTCCACATTTACGTCCTGTTTTATCGGTAATCCCCAATGTACTTATATTCATATGATAACCCGTTAACAACGTTAAGAATTTTTCATTGTTGGTCCTGTTTATTAGTAATGTTACAAATTTTCTCAGAAGTCTTTATCTGATGTCATTTAGTTGCTATAAATATCATCTGACATAAAATTTTGGCCCAGAAACTGCACCTCTGAAACTATTAATTTCAAATACAAAATTGGCAACTTCGAAGAGAATCTCACAGAAGAAGTGAATATATTGGGTTGGCAACTAAGTGATTGCCGATTATGTGAATAGATAGAGTTTTGACTTTCTTTTATTTGCTTAACGTGGTCAAAACATCTAAACTATTTTTGTTCTAATTATTTGGACTGCATTTAATTTAGTGAAAAAAAATATTGATTAGTACACCTATCCCCCGATTTACACGGTAGATACGTTCCTGAGAAAAACGTGCAAATCGAAAATTAAAAATTTTCAAGTCAAAACCGTGTAAATCGAAAAGCTTGCAGAAAATGCATAATTTTGCTATTT
>JAOEHK010071142.1:0-17258 GCA_025447835.1 Labidoglobus nevermanni | reverse complement strand
TGTGTTCGTCTGTGTGTATGTATGGAATATTTGGCGCCCGCCAAGAATTTTTAATGTAGTATGGCGCCCTTTTCATAGAAAAACGTTGCCGACCTCTGGGTTGCAGAATTATAAAAATCATCCAAGATGCGTGTCACCAAAAATGTGCTCTCGTGTCATAGGTTCGCCATCAGTGGTATATACTATATTATTCCTATATATCTATCAAATCTACATATTGAAATATAAAGTTATCTAGCCTAGGTAAAGAAAGTAAAAGATAGCGAAAGCGCATTCATGTTCTATTTGTAATACTGGCAATATATACAGTAATATTTGGCAAACAATTCTATTCAATTCTATGCTATTATTTCGACCAAAAACGTTAGCATTCATCCATGTTCATTTGTAAGTGTGTAGGCTCCTTTTTTGTGTTGTGTTTAGCATTATGTGGGCGTATTAATTACGGAATGGTTTAATGTTTGTGTAATGAATTCTAAACCCTCCATCCATTCCGGCTTCTCCCAGCTCGTGGCTCATGCGTGGCGTGGAGACGCAGTCAGCCATATTTAAAATAAGTAGCTTATACGCTTTTCGCCATGTATACCTTGCGTACATATGTGTTTATGAACAAACTTTTAGTGCTCATTAAATATTGAATATGTGGACCTGCGGGAGAACACTTGCCAGTGTTACATATTTAAGCACACAGTGCCGTTCGTGCTGCGAAATCCAGAATAACAGCAGCTTCTACAGCCTGAACAATTTATATCGGCGTCACGCTCGTAGAACGCTGAAATACCTTCAGCGCGGGATAAACACGAATTACGATAAAGGAATCTGTAAATTAACGTTGTCGATAAAATTGCCCATTAAAAGCGCTGCATAACGAAATGCATCGACAAATATTGGGAATTTTATTTCATCCGTGATGCTCTTTCCTTCTATTCGAACACGGCTAAAACTCTTGAAAAGCGATTTAATTGAATTCTAGATCGACTGCATTCCTCTGAATCTCAAATTTGCTTTGGCGTTATACTACAACAGAACGCTGCTGTAAATCCAGTACCGTTTGTTTGTGCGTTAGTTCAAACACATCCCTTCAACTTATGGGTGAATTTGCATGGCTTGAGATGCAGGCGACAAGAGTAAACTGCTCGCACACTACCGAAATGCTTACGGTAAACACAGGAGCAGGAATAGCAATCTGGGTCGCCTGGGTTCCTCCTGAGCACCCTTGTACATCGAATATGATGGAAAAATGCCATAAACAGGTCGCGACAGCAATAATTTAGCGCTTATGCGATAAATCTTGACGGATTCGAGTGTGCGGAAGGGGACGCCATAAAAATAAAGGTTGACGGTGCAAGATTAAACGCCGAAGGGAGAAGTGAGGGCATAAAACGTGTACCAGCATCTGCTGACTTGTAACAAGACTACATATGTGCTTTCCGGTTTGCTTCGGTTTCGCTTAATGGTCAAGAAGAGGAAACTAGTGTAACAGTACTTCGATCATTAGAAAAGTAGACTAACGGCCGCCAAAAACTTGTGCAGAGCACAAAGCGGTGGAAGGGGGTACATTTGTTATATACATATCGGCAACACCGCGCTCGAGTCAGTCTGAGAGTTGCACTACTGTGTTACTGAGCTACTGAGCAAAGTTGTACCTTTTACGTTTTGTTCAATATATGCATTGCTATATGTCAGGCGTTTGTTTACACCCGTGATGAGAACATAACAATATATATTTTTATTTGAAGGAGGTCTGTGGGCACATTTCACCCCGAGTACCGCGACCTATAAGGCCTATTTTACTGTGACGCTTTAATGTATAATTCAAGGGACTTGCTGAATTTCCTGAAGAGAATTTAGTAGCTCCCTTGGAGGCTTTACTCAGATAGTAATAGAGATAATGACCAGTGGCAAGGCCCATGACCTTCCGTAGGTCTCCTGTATTCCCGTGATAGGCCGCAGGAAGGGCAAGGCCCAGATGTGTTATATTGAAAGCACTTTAATGTATTGGAAATTGATTGACCTAATCTGAATTTGAAAAATTAATTTTTTGATGACATGGTTTTCATACAGAACTGGTAATTAAGCTTGAATTATAGGACGACAAGGTTACTCCAGTGTGTGCTGATGCGTGCGGAAATTTAGTAATGTGCTCAAAGACGGTAGCTGAAAGTGGAGGTTGAATTTCCCTATTCGCACACGTGTATTGTTGTTGCTTTTCTTGGAAGCGGCTGATCCTCACCAGAAGGTGCTGCACTGGGGAAGGATAAAGTGCAAGCTAGTCTTGGGTGAACGAATGTGGACGTAAAGTGAATGGCGTAGGATTCCAAGCGTGTACGATTTCATTATCCGAGACGTGTAAGAGCATAGTTATGCTACTACTGACAAGTAAATTTTTACTTCACGTTCGCATTAACTCGTGTAAGATCCATTCTTTCGAATTGACGAGAGTCAGGTGGGTTTGGAGTAGTTGAAATTGGGATATTTGTGCAGTTTTAAAGAAAAGTAAAACGGAAAGTAGAATAAAAAGAGCATGAATATTTACTAATCTTGTGGATATTTTAATTTGTACGAGCCTACTGACCTCAATGTTGAGCCCTTTTGAGGCGCAGAAGTGTTTCTGTAAAATTAAAGAAAAAACATTTGTCATTAGCAACTTTTCAGAACGCAACTCCATTTTTGTAGTAGGTCTGGATCACATACAACACAGTAAAAGGTCCACGATGCAAAAAAGTTTGGGAAACATTATTATAAACTTAATAGAATATACAATTCTGCACCCTTCGTTTTACAAACTAAGGTACTTATTAGGTAAATGTAACCGTTATTATTAGCATAGAAAACTAAGTAATTATTCTACATCGAAGTAGCGATTACAAAGTGCAAACAAGGTTTCAGTTCCAGTCAATGCATTACCATGTAAATGATTCCATATGTCACATTGTTGGTGTCACATTTCTACATACACATTCCACCTCCACCTCCATCGGCACACACACAATGTTTTAATAACTCATTCCTCCACCACCGCTGCCGCCATGCTTAGGCAACGCAAGCTTAAAGCAAAGGCATTAAAACGTCCTTCCTTCTGCTTAGAAATGCAGAAGAGCCCTAGGCCCTAGGGGAGTCATGGTGTAAGTAGATCTCCCGTCTCTATGGCTCCGACGTTTCACTAGCGCTAGTATATCAAGCATCGGCGGCGGCGAGGGTAGCAGCAGTGTTTGTTTAAAATCCAGGCGACAGAATACAAATTTGCAGCTGTCACTTGCAATCATAATTAACTTGCTAATTTGCTTGCGCCTACATCCAAAGCTTGCACTTTCCTAGCGTCGGCTACAATTGTTTGCCGATGTTGGGATGCCGGGTTTCAGACGCCGCCACCGACGCAACCACCACAAGCGCGACTCAACACCTAGGTTCGGCCTATTTGCGGTCATAACAATTTCGAAAATTGCCTGCTAGGAAATTTATCTTCGCTTTGCTACGTGTACCTTGACGCGCAAATTAATTAATTCGACACTGGCATCCATATACATTTCTGCAAATCT
The DNA here is from genome assembly GCA_025447835.1 of Labidoglobus nevermanni. Lineage (NCBI taxonomy): Eukaryota > Metazoa > Arthropoda > Insecta > Coleoptera > Staphylinidae > Labidoglobus > Labidoglobus nevermanni. The sequence goes on along the minus strand of JAOEHK010071142.1, from coordinate 13,719 downwards.
TGCCCTAGAATTGTCCCTATTGCTTTGAAATCTGTATCTACACATCAAACGTATCTGCAACCATAAGAAACTAGAAAGTATAAACTATTGTGCAGAATTCTTAAAGCTGCTTAACTGATGAAAAGAGAAGTTTGTTTTGCGCTAAGCTTGTGTATGTTAGAACCTTCCTGCTTGGGAAAAATGTCGGTATGAGGTCAGGTAGCAGATTAGTTACCTTACCTAGAATAAAGTGATCACATTTTCTCCGAGGCAAAGCGGGATACAGTGTCTAAAGCTTAGTCACTCAATGACGGGTATTCTCCATGCTTGGCTGCTGCGTCATATCGCGATATCTTACTTATGGGGGATGCGAATTATAAAGAGATCGCCTAGAGGTACCCTGATGCGATGTATGGATTGCTTCCACCTGGAGCCAACCCAAGCGGGACAGTGCTATAAAATCGGAATTAAATCTGGATAAAGCGGGACAGTCCCACCAAATTCGGGACGTATGGTCGATTCAGATATTCAAAAGCTATTTAGCACACAGTGGGCAGTAGTACCATAAGATTTTATTGTTGTATATAATTAGTACATTGAAATAGATGAAATAGATTGAGTTATCTGAATATACAGTAATGAGTGAATAAGAATTAAAACATATCAATATTGCTATCAATATAAGGGCAAAAGTGGTTCAGGACCTCCGTCTCTACCTCTTAAGGCTTAACAGCTAGGATAGCATATAGCCAAGAGGACGGCCATAGAATAAGGCAGGGGTTTAGTGGGTCGGTCGAGGACAGAACTCTTCAGCTGCCTGTCCGAACGGTCAGCTCCACACATGAGTCACCCATCATCGGATGACGTGTATTTGTGCATTTGCCTTCAACCTCTAAGAAAAAAGAAAAAGTTTAGGACACAATTAGAAGATTTGGTTGGGAAGTTTATTTCTCGTGCCGCTAGTTCACTAGAGGCAGCTTCTGATTACTATCGATGGGACACGTACTTTCTTAGCAGCGCTTCAAGGTCTACAAAGATATGCGAAAATGAGTGGCTTGGATTGAAGTATCGATAATTTGTTTGCCTTGATATCCACAAATTGCCACAGAGGGGGCAGAAATATGTAGATTGCCAGTGGGCAATATTTTGAATAGAATATTTTGTATTGAATGATTGTCTTTAGAAAAATTACCGATTGACCATTGGAATGGGACAAAGTGCGAGTATTATTATTTTTACCATACATACCACATCTGTGTTTACCTATTCTGTTTGGAGTGAAACGCCGCCGGGAAATTGTGCTGCCATATTAATGTTAATGCAAGAAAATTCTTGCTTGTGATGTAATAATGTAAATATGTGTTCAATTTTTGTAATCTCTGGAGAGTACGGCGAGTTTTACTCACATGCGACATTGTAAATGCTGAGATGGGCTCAAGTATTTGTCTTGCTCAGAATATATTGTTAGAACAATTCTGTGTTTTTATAGAAACCCCTTTGCGATAGCACAATAAGTCCAAACGCACATCTCTTACTTCTCATATAGCGACTATGCCAAGGAAAAAGAAACAAAAGCTCTCTATTGTGTCGATATTCGGTTTTCCACACATCATAGGGATCCGAGCGGTCTCTCGGTGGATTAGAACCATCTGCTCCTAAGAGTCACGGTCTAATTGTGTATCGTGGGTTGGAATTGTTTCGTATTACTTTTTCTTATTTTTATTTTATTATTATTGTTTCATTTCTATTGCTTTCGTTTCGACTTTCGTTTCAAGCAGTTTGCTGTACTGGTTCAATGCTATTGCCGCGTTTATATTCCGAATGCCAGCTACAAACATACAAACTATATATAGTATATATAGTAATATAATATATAACGTGTTTATGATATATATAATGCGATTTATACATATCAAGGGTCGTGTAATATATATAGTAGTATAGTAGTAGGCGCATACCCAACTCATCGTATATATACAATATATAATATGTCGTATAATATATATAGTAGTATAGTAGTTATATATTTGTAATAATAAATGATAATATACGATGAGTTAGGTATTCGTCTACTACTAAACTACTATATATAGTACACGACATATGACATGTATGTATCGCATTATATATATCATAAACACGTTATATATTATGACATAGTATATATAGTTAGTATATAATATGTCGTATGATATATATAGTAGTATAGTAGTAGTAGTAATATATAATATGTTTATATAATATACATAATACGATATATTTATAAATTTAACAGGCATATCTCCTTTTTAGTAGTCTAGTTGCAAAATGTAGAATAAGACCTTGTTTAAATAAAATGGTAGAATAAAACACAACCTTTACACAATATTTTATATACCTTAACGGTTTATATTGTTATAATGTGAAATTAACATAAGACCCCTGTAACATAAGACCCCTAATACAAGCTCGGCATAGTTGCCAAATAGCGGCACGACCTGGTAATAATTCAATAAATTATTAACTTGTGCTAATGCTTGTTAATTCCTGCATTCATTGCTAAACTTGGTATCAAATGCAGATCACATCTTTGAAGGGGTCTTATAATCAATTCAATCAGATAACGTATAATACGACTATACGCTATAAATGGCAGATTGATTTCGTTCTCTATCGCATGCGACTAATTATGGAATCTCAGAATGAGTTAGGTTAAATAAATTATTTCACACAATCGCAGTATTATAGTCCGAAATAACTGTAATTATACAAGTACTCTTATAATTTGAAATCGCCTCGATGGCGACGAATATACATAGGTCATGCATATAAAAAATACGTTCGTTCCTTGGAGAGCGCTAGAACTGGCACGAATGAAATGAAAATACCATCGAGGACATAATTGCTAATACATGCTAGCTATTACCTGCACAAATAATCACATAAACCAGTTCAATTTAATGAATTTATGGATTTTAATGCATGTGAATAAGGATAAAAGAGAGGAGATAAAAATGAGGGTTGCTGCATGTATACCAGGCATGGTTACAACTGGAAAATACACTTACTATTATTCCTGTAAATCACATGCTCGATTTGATCATGAATTATGTCTGCTTCATCTAACGCCTTGCTGACCAATGCAAACGCACAGCGGGGCTGATATGCCCGAATGGGACGCTACCACCTGAGGGTAGTGACGCATTGCGACCGATCTCGTATCTTGCATCTCGGATTATAACTTTAAATAGAAAGAGTCGTTTCTAATAAATATTTTTTTCGTTGTAACTTCCAATCCCAAGCCATTATTGAACCTAAGTTGAATTTCTTATTTCTCATATTTGTATTGTATTAAGGAATACCTTGATTGTTTTCAATATCGAAATCTACACAAGAAAATCATACTGGAATTTCCGCATTACAGTGTACTAAATATGTACATTACTTAATCACTTCCTAGATGAGAGTTCCATAGATTTCTAATTAAAATGTGGAATTGAGGCCATCCGTATAGTATACTACATACTATATATATTATATGACAGTATATATAGTTAAGATATAATTAATAATATATATAATATATGAGATATATATATGAGATATAATATATATAGTAGTCTAGTAGTAGTAATATATATAGCAATATAATGCTTATAATATATATAACACGATATATATATTAATTAAACAGGCATGTCTCCTTCTTAGTAATTGAGTTGCAGAATGTAGAATAAGACCGTAGTTAAATAAAATGGTAGAATATAAAACACACCATTTACACAATATTTTATATGCCTAAACGGTTCATATTGTTATAATTTGAAATTATCACAAGACTCCCTAAATCTTCTAATTAATGTAAAAAATGCTGTTAAATGATAGTTGGTGTTGTAGAGGGTATTTTGGCTTGAAATATCCAGTATCTATTATCTCTTTGGTTACATGAAGCATTATTTTCATTGGAATTGCCTATGTTTCAGGACGTGATAATGCCCAGGACTACTAGGACATTAGGACTCGAACGTCTTGTTTCTTTGCGTTCCCTAAAACTTCTATCATATTGTTCAGGTGAAATTTCACGTATTCCAGTGGTTTGGAGGATTGCTCCTTGCTAGGAAACGCATCGATACATGCTGGCGGCGGCGGCGGAGGTCCTGGAGGCGGCGGAGGTCCTGGAGGCGGCGAGCATGCGTCGGCAGGCGGTGGAATAAAACGCGAAGCGGTTCCTGCCGTCGTTTAGTTAACTAGACGGCGGCGTCGCGCAGTTTCCACGCTTCCGTTTTTCTCGTATACGATCTCGTCAATTCCCCTACAGTGGTACTAATTATTGGATTGGCAAGTGCGGAATCGGATGTGCTAATTGCAGCTCAACGGCTGCGGACGATTTGCGAGTGCATCGAATTAGCGCAATTTGCATTAATCCTCATTGACTCGTTGAATAATTCAGGACGTGGCGCCGGCATGTGGAGATATGCGAACGCAATACGGAAGTAGCATCATTGTGGAAAGCGCAGACTTGGGCTGCCGGAAGCGAGCTGAGAGCAAGCAAGGGACGATCGGAAAACTAGTCTACATTACGTGAACCACTTGTTACTGTTGGTTGTGTGCGAATGTGTTCCTGGTGCGGGCATATGTTGGATTTCAAATATCCCGGATTTATTCGCATCGTTATCCAATGACTACGTTTCTCTGGAGTTCATTTCCTGCTCTTGTCTAGTGATCACGCACTTACTGCCACCCGCGCCTCTCCGTGTTCGTTTAATTCTATAGCACCCACGCGAGATCAATTAAATTGGAAGTGAAAATCACGAGCGCAAAAGTCAAGCCACTGACATTTCCTTCATTTGCATTAGCGCGATTAACATCCAAGTGCCATGGAGGACTATATCGTATAAAGTTGCAATCCTAAGATTAAAACATAAAGTTGGACAAAATGTGTACGCGGCACAGTTGGAGGACATTGATGTGGTTCATTCCATTCCATTTAGTTGTTAATGGATTCCAAGGTATGTCTTGTAATAGTTATTATAATACAGAAAATTAGCTGCCATAACTATATTAAATAAATATTTCCCATTGTACTACGATAATGCTACACCAATAGATTATAAAGTTTCTGATAACTAATATTGCGAATGTGCGCAAGTTTAATTAATACTAATTACTTATATATATAATAATATATATATATTAAAGTTATACACATAAGATATAAGGTATATATAGTATAATATATATCGCATAAAGTAGTATATATGGTATATATATAGTATATATATAAAATCCCATTAGAGTGTCTTACGCATTTATGCGGGTTTGGCATTGTAGGTACTGTTCGAATTTCCTCCCCTTTTAATTGCTGATTTTTTTGAAGTACCAGCTTATACATTGCTCGCATTCCAGGAAAGAAAACACCAATATTCTGGAACGTTGATGAGCAAACCGATTAAAAGTAAATTCACTCCCTAAACAATTGTTTGGAATTTGTGTGAAATTGGGGCAAGTTGCTATCAACTTAGGTTTCACAAAACTTTGTTGTTCAGGGAAACTAAAATTGTAAATAATAATGCAAAATACGCTTGTGCTGACACATTGCAAGCGTTGACAAAATGAAATTCATGTGGAAACTGAAGCAAACTTTCTGTCTATGATTTTTGAGCTGCGTTCGAATCGGAAATGTTTCTTGTATATATTTATTTGTAATGTGCTACTATGAACCGGTTCCAATTTGGTCAATTTTTCAGTTTAATCCCTTGGGATTATTTTTTACGATGTTTCCAAATGATGCATGAATGCAATTGCTTCCCGGCATAAATTTGGGTTGATGCGATGTAAAAAATTTGCAAATTCATGCTCAAATGAACGCAATTCTGTAACAATTTGCGCTAATCTTCGATCTCGAAGATTGTCTAAATAGCAAAGGATAATAGCCTTTCCTGATTCGTTGCCACCAAACATGAATACCGCTTATCTAAGTGATTGTTCAAAATGGCAACAATTTTTTCGCCAATTTTCTTTTCTTCTTTCGAGAGAATAACATAATTAAAGTAAACAACTCGTCATTCGAGTTTAAATTACTTTATATCTTGCATTTGAAACTACGAGGTTGTTTCACATTCCCGTGAATCTGATTTTTTTACTATTTGTGCATTTTCCTTTTGGACTCTTTCGCTCAACAAACAGGGCGCGGCTTTATTCGCGTATAATCCGGTTGCAGCTGGTGTTCAATTGCTTCATAACATCGTTACGCAAACTATTATTAGGTATGCGTTTTTTAACAAAACTTCATAAACAGCCACCAATTACAATTCGGAAAATTTGCACATTGTCAAGTTGAAAGTGAACGTATACGTATGTGAAATGTGTAAAAAACTGCCTAATAGCCGGATTTGTCCCTTTTGCTGACGGCACGTAGCCCTACAGGACATTTATTCGCAGGGCAGTTACCCACGGGGCTTTTTCTCACCCGGGTATTTTCCCTCGCGGAATATTCCAGACGTGAACATTTGTGTCACAGTGACAACCGCCCACAATTTTAGATCTATTAAGGTTTTCTGTAAAAAGGGTAACACATGTGGTCCGGAGCAGGAAGGTATACTGCATATACCAATGGTTCCCAAACCTTATTGGCATACCGCCCCCTTTTTAGGTAAAAATATTACTTACCTCCCCCGCGATGTTTATTGACATTTAGACTATGGACGGCCAACCCAAATTAACTCTCGGTCCACTATTTCACAAGACAGGACGGGGAATACTCGTAGGTCCGCCTCCATCGCCAGAATCGGGAATAACCCCGGCTTGTCCGTTGGGCAATTTGTTTTGTTTATGGAAACCCCGGCCTATTCTGGGCGGCGAGTGATTGAAGAGATTAGTGCGGGGAAAACCCTTAACCGTGTTTGAGTTAGACGGTCCATTACCGCCCCCTCCCTAAATGATTGCAGCGCCCACCAGGGGGCAATGACTGCCATATACTATGGACCTGTGAGGTGCTTTCTCACACATGGCATAGGTTATGGCAGAGGACATTTTTAACAGCCTATAGAATCTCCTTGGTGCCACTAAGAGAGCTCCTGTCTTTCCTGAGAGAAATCTCAGAGAGCTCTCTTGGCTTCTGAACATGTGTCAGAGTACAATAGGCCTTTTAGGCCCCAGTGCTTGGAGGACCTACTCCCTTTAGCCCAGCCCACTAATAAAAAAATTCACATACTTTCTTTACATTACAAACTATAATATAGCCATTTAAAACCCGAGTGGGCAAAACTCTAGAGTTTTCTGGAACTGCAGACTGGCGCTGATCCAGCTGACCTACAGCAACAATGTCCGTTTGCTATGGATACTAGGCCATAAAGATATTGGGGGCAATTTGGAGGACCGTTTTGCGAGAGAAGCATCCGCTATAACTATATCAGGACCTTTTCCTATTTGTCGCCTATCACGAGAATACAGGAGGAAATATATTATGACAGGGGAACACAGATTCAAAAATGTTCACTGGTCAAGGGACAAAGTCTTGTGGATAACTGTCCTATTGAGGATTTCTCCGGGGAAAACTGTCCTACGAGCAAATGTCCTGTGGGTATATGCCCTACGACCGTATCTTTTATATTTCGCTTCGTAAAGTGATTAGGACCGGTAGCAAAGATAAGGATTCGAATCACCGGCTTGGTGAAGACCAGCAGTGTGAATCAGGTTAATTGCCATAGAGTTCATGTCGGCGCCCAACATAAAATAGATAGAGTCCTTTTGGCACTATCTCGAGCACAAACTATTACTATAGATGACAAAATTGTGTCTCTTCAAAATGAAAATTTCCAAATAAAACTTATCTGCGTGGTTGCTAAAATTTGCAGCTGAAATGGTGAGTGACCAGAAAGCCACAGGGCAGCGCAAAATCATGCGACGTTTATCGTAACAGGCCTAAACCTATTCGAGCACCACCTAATCCGGACGTATTACGCAAATAAATTAAACTTTTCGTGACTGTTAGCGATCATAACAGCGACGCGAACGATGGTCAACAACTATTCCAGCTATTGCTGCTTTCCTAAGACGGAAGTGTTCCATGTCATGCAATAAGTTAGAAATTAATTAATTGAGGTTCACCCAGTTGATTTTCTAATTTATGTTTCTTTATGATGTAATTGATCTTGCGTGAGAGTCTCACGAATGTTCCTTTAATTGCAATTGTGAGTGAAAAAGGATGATTCATTAATATGTTTCGCGTACCTTAACATATTTAGACGATATTTATAGTCTTCGTTATCACTGCCGTATTTCCTTTCCCTTTTGTGGGGACAGAATTGTGTGGATCAGAAGACACAGGCCTTAGACAGGCATAATTATAATAGGATGCATATATACATCAAAACAAAATTAAATATTTTACCAATTACCGTGAAAAATTCATTATACCTTAAATCATTTGCAAGGCAATTAATTGAATATTAAATTGAATTGTAACCGATGTTTGATAGCCTGCCCCAAAATTTGTGTAATTTCATAATTGAACAGTGGAACTTCATGAAATTTCTACTCGATTTAGTCCCAGTAATATAATGGTCTCCAATATATAGTACGTATAACTCTAAGGGTATGAAATAGGCGTTTAGGCTACAGAACATTTAGTTACTGTTAAATATTTAATCAAACTCTACCAGGCATTTGTTGATAAGTTATGATTGAGAGGATATTTTTAGATATAAGAAACTGATACAACTACAGAAACAAAAACTAACAGACTTGATTTCAATGCAACGCTTAGCAAAACAGTCTACCTAAGATAGCCTAAGAGTCTGTGTCAATGCGCTCGTCAGAAAGAAGCAGAAGGGCACATTATATAGGGCGCCTCTCTTCGGATCTCATTCAAAATTTGACTAACAACAGTTACTCTAACAAAAGAAGGAATTTTTAATTTCTGAATCTTACTGAATCTAGATATTAAACATGAACCTAACAAGTATTGTAGTAATATTCAGACTACACTGGCTGCTTTACTAGTTTTATGATCAAGCATGTCAGTTTAACATTACATAGTAAATCGATATTTAATTTCGTTTTGTTGCGATTGTAAAATGCCATACGAAATTATTAAACTGTATCATCTATAAATTAATGCCCTGGTTTATGCTTTATAGTATTGTCGAATATTGCAATTTGCGATTTGAAATTGCAATGATAGCAAAGGGTATTCATTTCAATCATTTAACAACATTCCCGTAATGTTCATATGCAACTTGGGGCGGGTTAACTACAATGCATTGTTAGATGATGTCCGTGTTGGAAATTTAGCTATAAGCTAGGATTTGCATAACGCGAATTAGCGCATTATATCGCCTTCAAATGCGCAGAGGTAATTTGAAGATATTTACTCGAGAACGCAAGTTCAAAGTGATACCGCACACGGCGCGAGGCAGATAGGAATTTCAACATCCTGTGTCGTCACCAAACCGGAAAACCAACAAATGGAAAGGAAGATAGTATTTCGTGAGCGTTCGCGCGGCGACGCGGGGAATTACGCCGTGAATTATTAATTACTGATCTAGCACGTTCGCTTTTATTTGCTGTAATGCTTTGTGTGATGGCGGTCGGATACGGAGGGCGGATGAAAATCTAAGGGCTTTACGAGCGCGAATAATGCGTGTATGTGGAACAGAAATGAATGCGAACAGGGCGAGAATGCGATTGCGAATGGAAGTAGCGAAGTCGGATCGTGAATGCGTTTTGCTTGCCAAGGATTAAGATGCTGTAATAAGTATCCCTGTAAGGCTAAGCACGCAGCAGGAAGAACGCATGGGGTGACACGCCGAGTGCTCTTTTATAAGCGCCCCTCCATTTCATTTGTATGGCCTGTGCGCCACCACCTTCGCCAAATATGTGCAATGAATACAACGAACTTTCAAGTAAGGTGCCAATTTTTGTTTTGTGCTCATTCTCCTAGAATTTTCTTTTCATGCGCTAGCTTTATTACAGATTTCGTATACCATTTTTTTGGAGAAGAATATGAAAACAGAAAACAAATAAAACGAGTAAAAATATATGTCAAAAATTAGTTGTAGAAGGCGTCCAAAGTGAGTACACATTTCAAACTGCCATTTAGTGACCGTTTATAGCGATCTCCATTGTAGCAGTAATATTGTAGTTACGAAGCGAAGTTTAACAGCGGGGAAGTTTTGCAAGCACTTACGATACTCGAGGAAGTTCTTTCAGAATACTATACATCTGCTGGTAGCGTTTGTCGCACGATTCACCATTAATTTCAACGACCCTATGCCCCATGAGTAGACATGAACATGCACATCTCTTGTCATAAATTTACTCATCTCTTTCTTTCTTTGAGCATTACTTCGTGTGACTAACTAGGTTTAGATTTCAGACCGGAAGATAATGGCACTCTAGAAAGTTGATGCAGATGCGTGTTATACAGGTCCATGTTCCGCTTGTAGTCTGCATAGACCGCATGCAAAATTGATCACTTTAAGGGGAGAACAACATGTGCGTAGTCTGCACATATTTCATAATATAATTGCCATCCCATAAACGGTTGTTTGCTTGGGGTCGCCACTAAAATTAATACTGACCCACGAAGTAAGCCCTAAAGGTTGGCATTGTTCGGGGACGTGTTAAGATTCATCCAAGCAGACTGTAGCACGAGGAGGCAACCTCCAGCTTCGGACGTGATAACGAAATTTGCTGGAGAATTAATTTGGGGGATTGTACATGCCCTCCAAATGGTATTAATTGATCAGCAGACCCCATACGCATGCTGTACTTATGATAATTAGTTATGATTTTATTCGACTAAGTCGTAATGACATTAGAAATTTACCCATTTCTTTCGCAATTAATAAAAACAGGCAGATGCCACAATGGATGCCTATATGACACATAATTGGAAGCTTTATAAACTCCCATAAAAACTACGTGGCAATACCTCAAGGGAGCGTAAAGTGTAACCAAATTTCGAACGACGATAATTTAATATATATATTTATATATCTAGTTAAGGTTTTGGGCTTAAGGAATATTTGGTTGCCCGAATTAGATTAAATGAAAATCTCTATATACAAATGAACGTATGTTCCCTATGGACGCGTAGAATACATATTATTCGAGCGAAATGACATATTGAGCATGTTCCATATACTCCTGGGACCATTAAAGTGGGAAGAAATATTGGAAAACCCACATGGTTGGAAATTTATAGAGAAAAATATAGTTTTTCGTAACAACGGCACTGGAATATCGATTGATGCTTCTGAACATGCGCGTTGAATGCAAAGTCACTGAAGCAGGAAATTTGTAGTGAGGAAACTTTTGGTGCTCCTCAAGTATTATAGTAAGACCCAGGTAACGCTGGGTGCTCCACTAGTGTCTATATATATGAATGTAGGGCTTTGCGTCTGTCTGCTGTGTGTTTTGGATTTACACCTAAAATAAAAATAATTCGACTGAAATGCAATATGCGGCATGTTCCACGTATTCCATGGGACAATCTGGACAGGAAGAAAAATTGGAAAAACCTCATGGATTTAGCGTTATAGCTAGAGTGAAGAAACAATCATTTTTCATGCCAAATCAAGAAGCCTGAGACAGCTGCGTACAGCATTGCCGTGGGATTACACAATACTTTCCGGATTGCATAATACTTGTCAGATTGCACAATAATACTTGCCAGATTGTGCAATACTTGCCGGATTGCGTACAAAAAATCCATATTGCACAATACTTACCGGATTTGTCAATAATTCTTGCCGGATTGGCAATATTTGTCGGATTTTGCAATAATACGTGCCAGATTGCGCAATACTTGTCGGATTGCACATTAATTGTTTCCGGTTTGCAGAATACTTGCCGGATTGAGCAATAATTTCTAGTGGGTACCAATAAATAATATTCATTGAAAACATTTAGTTTCAATGTGTTAACAGCAAAACGTATACGTAAATGTGATATGGAAAACGTTAGTAATTAATGTTTAAATTAGGGACGATGTTTAAAATTTCAAATGCGTCGGTTCAATTACTGCTGCTTCATTTAAATTGTGAAATTATGCAGATCTTGGTAGTTCTTGTGTGCAATTACTCATATTTACTACGTTATGAAGTTTTATTTTAATAAGATTTCATCCAAGGAAGGGAACGAATTTATTTGGTGTATAATTCTAAATTATTCATGCAAAAGGATCAAATTCATAATAAATCTAGAGAGGATCCTTGTATATCTTATTCTATTGATTTGTAAATTCTTCTACGGCTAGATTTCTTTTCGTCACATAAATCAGCAATAGAACTAAACTACCACCTTGTTCTATTTAGCTAACAGAAAAGCGCTTTAATATTTTAAAGTATTTCTGCACGTCGCAGTTATTTTTCCGGAAACCGTGAGCAATTCCAGGACAAGCCCAAAGAGATTGATGCGATTAGAAAATAAAAGAAAAAAGACACGGACAACGCCTTCGTTGGAGCCGTCTTATTGGAGATATCATGGTGATATCCCACCACCATAAAATTGTTTACATATCGCGTGAGCAGTGAGCATTTGAATAAATGGAAAAATTGAGTGAAGCACCATCATTCTAAATATTACACCGTTATCGTACATAGCTCTCCTTCTTGCATTTGGGGCCTGTTATTGGGGTCAATTCGATTTTACCATGAGGCCTGGTTTAAGGTATGGTCTACCTTCAGATGGATGCAGGTAATGCCGATATAAGAGATTCGATGATGGCAATCAAAAATTTGATTGCTGACTGAAATGGAGCGGAGATGGGGTGGATCACGATGATGGGGTAGAAATTTAATCTTCAACGCTACGGCTCAGCGCAGCTGTCGTCAAAGGCAGCGAAATGCCAGCTAAGTGCCCTTTGTACAGGCTGGCACTAAATAAATTGCCAGAACGAGAGCAAGAATAAAGTAACGGATCGTTCGAGTTGTTTTACGCTGGTCACGGAAGGGGCGCGCTTCGAGATGATTATGTGGGATGATAATAAAGGGCCTTGCCCTGCGGAAACTCAATGTGGATATCAATTTTTAATGCATTAATCCTACTGCAGAGAGTAAATCGTGCATTGGCCCGGCTGGCAGGCGAGTTCCTGCATGCCAATTCCTGGCTCTGGAATGCCCACTAAGCTGATAAATGCGGATTACCCGATAAACCAACGCGACTCAGCGGGTGCGTGCTTGATGGCTTTTTTCAAATACAAATCTGCCATTCCACGTCCACTATCGGGATAAATAAATAAAAAGAACATTTACCAAAATTCCTCGTGGTATATGTCATATGGCAAGCGAGCCATTAATATCATGTTTGCAGATTCACTTCTCAAATAGGTCGTTTTTTGAGAGTTCCCTATATTGCCTGGTAAATAAACCAAAATATACCAAATTTAAGTGCCCTAAAAGGTTAGAAGTAAATAATCAACCGGGCAATAATCCCAGTTATACCCAAATTCAGTATTTCAAAGCCAGGACATTGGTATAAGCATGTGGCAAAATTACAATTAATTATCAACTCAACCAACCATCGCTCAACTGCAAAGACACTCTTTGAACTGATTGGCACTAAGATGATATTGCAGGAGGATTTCTAAATGCTGAAAGCACTCAAAGCGAATGGAGAAGTATTGTAATTTATAATAATGCTGTAACAACTTTAGTTCTAAATCAGTGTTTCCCAAACTTTTTTGCCCCGTGGACCCCTTCCCGATATTGATAGTTTTCATAGACCCCTTAAGATCGAATTTTAAACATTTTTTTC
>JAOEHK010071141.1:0-40852 GCA_025447835.1 Labidoglobus nevermanni | reverse complement strand
CGTCCTAAATACATACTTTTTCCGGCCTAAAATAGGGCCTTTTTTGCAGTTTTTGGCGTCCTAAAATCCTGTCTCTAATTATGAGTATAAAGAATATAGTAATTCCAATTCAAGTGAGTTTTCTTTCTATTGTGTGAATCACGGAAACTCATTGCCATATTTTTCCTTTCATTCCACGTCCAAAAATAAAATAAGAATTAAGTTGGATGGGAAAATGCCATAGTTTTTGTTCGTAATTAATTAAAATTCCAGAGGTGCGCCACAAGCTGGCGACGCATTAAAAATGCGCTCATTTCCATTAATAAAAGTTGTGCAAGACTTTTATAATTACACAAGTAATCATAAAGTTTTGTAATTATTTGGCGGTAAGGGCATGCCCACTGGCTCGTCCTGAAAAAATCACTTTCATTAGCATCCGAATGAAGGCGCTCGTCTATCTTCAAGCAGCACTAATAGTACATTCATTTTTAGCGCTCAGTTGTGTTAGTTCCACCTTTGTACATTGGCCTGCTTTCCTTCAATTCGGATTTTATTCATCGTCCTCTCAACTTCTGGGTAAGGGCGTCAATAGCAATATCGTGTATGCATATTTTAGCGATATTTGCGCTTGATATTCGTCGCACGTTTTCATGATATGAGCAAAAGTAGAAGAAATTGCACTCAAAAAATGGGGATGCTCATCGTGAATAAAGATCTTCATTTGCATCGTTCGTTTTTCTCCTTTCTAGCTCAACACATGTTCACCTAATGACAATTTTCCATCAGGTCACATCCCCAAAAAACACCATTCACTCTCATTTTGTATAAACTCGCCATCGCACTAGCAGACGGACATTGCAAAGAGTAAAAAATGGCCGGGATTTGTCCTATTCTTTCTTAGAATTCGCAGAATTCCAGCTGGACTTGACGAAAAATGCAATCATTGAACGAAATTGATTGAGGCAGTGACTCGATTCGATTGCCAGCAACTGCGAGAATAGGAGAATGGATACGAACTTTCTGTTATACAATAGACTCGTTATCTGAGCCCATGGTGGCCTTCTTCCTGTCAGGTCCTGCGAAAGGACATTGCCCACATTCAGCATGAAATTTCGTTTCGTCTTTGCTGCTGCTGAAGAATTTCTATTCAGGCTTCATTTTTTCAGCGAGATTTCGTCGTGAAGATAGGAAATGCAAAAATCTCCATGGCCGTTCGCTAATGTTACTCATCTATCCGATATCCAATGGAATGGAAACTGTTGAGAGTGGCGGATATCTACAGCGATGATTAATTAACGAAATTGCAGATCAGAACGCAATCATTTACAAAGTTTTCGGAGCCTAGGATGTATTGTTTTATAACCGCGATATGAAAAATGATGACTTCATTTTATGGCATGAATCCGAATCGGATGATATTTTATTGTTTTCGAGGTTTCGAGGTTTGCAATTAGTCAACATTCTTCTTCTTCTTATGTCTTGTTATATAAACGAATCGGCTCTTCTTTCATCTTACAAGATGATGTTGTTTGTAACTTCAACTTCTTGTAAGGTTCTTTGAGCCAATGTTATGAGCGAACTTTCGGAGGACGTTCAGAAGAATTTACCGACGATAGTCAAAGATCACTACAGGAGAGTTTCGATCTTTTAACAAATGGAATAATTTTTCCTTGGCTACAAATCGAACCTAGCACACCGGTGTCGCGTCTCTCGATGTTAGCACTACAGCAAATTACCCGCTACCAATTCCCATTACTTTAGGCGACTTTAATGGAATGAATAAAAAGAGGAAATCGCATGTTAAAGTAGACATTGAAAAGGCGCGAATAGATGATATTAGTGCACGAATCGGAGAACGTTTTCTTTGTTGAATTGCACCATCTCCATTGACAGAATGCTAAATGGGCAAACTGACGTATGTAGATACTCCCTTGCTAGCTTCATTGTAATAATATAATGCATTCTATTCCTTGCCCCCATTTTATTTCACATACTGGGCTAGCTTCTTGCTGACGTTAACATAAATGTCAGCAACTTTAAATCTAGTAGAATGCTTTAAATGCAGAAACCACCAATTCGACAAATTGTTATTGTTGCAATCGCTTTAAACATAAAACTTTGTTGATTATTAGATTTGGAGATATCCGAGTTTTATCTCAAAACCTACTTTACATGTTTCTGCTCATTTTCACTTGATGCATTGGAATAGTAAATATGCCTTATTTTAATTTGTATTATATTAACAATAATTTTGTAATTTGTGATCGTTTGGACAATGAAGCGTGTTATTCATGAATGGAAACCAAATTAATTTGAAACGCCATTAGCAAGTGAACGGACGGCACACAAAATAAAGCAAATAAAATGTATTTCGCATCGAAAAGCACACTTTAAAAGTACTAATTGCAAGCATACCAAATTGAATGCAGGGTTCAACGCTCATTTCTCGATTTTCCCAATTATCCTTGCACTTCATGTTGTGTTGCACATTGTGTTGACGGACAGTGCGTTGTGCTGCAATTTAAAGCCCACTTCAAATAATCATGGTATCCTCTACACTAGAGAAACATTCAATTTATTTTTTAATATAAATGTATTGCAAAATTCATTCCCACTCTTTATGCAATTGTTCGTTTGAAATTGAATTAATACCAAACACAATAAAGATTATGATGTTCCACTACACATTTCGATCAACTCGGAAATTGCATTAAAAATTCAGCTTGATCATGGTTTTTACGACATTATTTATTCATCTTTCACATTACTACGCACTTTTTAATTAGTTATTGTGTGGTATTGTACGGTAATAAATGTGGATCTTAAATTAGAGCACAAATCTAGCTCATACGCACAAATTAACCCTAATTGACATTAAGCAGCGATCTTATTACTGCTCCATTGTCACTTGATCTGTTAAATTCGCGACCAATTT
This sequence comes from Labidoglobus nevermanni, assembly GCA_025447835.1. Lineage (NCBI taxonomy): Eukaryota > Metazoa > Arthropoda > Insecta > Coleoptera > Staphylinidae > Labidoglobus > Labidoglobus nevermanni. Next base: position 37,938 of record JAOEHK010071141.1, on the reverse strand, counting down.
GTCGTAATGCTCGATAAGCCGGGGGTGGCTCCAAGGGTGATAAGCAGCAGCCATTTGCCAATATAGCACGTACAATTGCGACAACTCTGAGCTGTTTCATGTGTTTGTATTTGAACAGTCCGTTGGGCTACGTATCTAAATGGAATTGCATGTTATTGCGGTCACCACGTGCCATTTTATTACGATTTATGTATAATATTAGGCCGACGTTTAGTGGATGTTAATGTCGGTACCATAAAGTACGGGGCGGCAATGTGCTTTATCCACGATTAATGAGCTTACATAGATCCTCCATCGACTTTCTACACTTCGTGTAACATTTTAATGAAATGGACTTTTTTGAACTCCAAGTGCAGGGGGATTGTGGTGTAGTGCTAACGTCGAGGGACGCCACACCTTGACCTGCGTTCGATTCCCAGCCACGTAAAATATTTTCTGTCTGTTAGGAGATCGAAACTTTCTCCAGTAGTTATATTAACATCTAACATACGTCTGAAAATCATTCATAGCTGAAGTTACCACCCAAAAAGAAGAAGAAGAAATCTCTAGATGCATCTAAAACTAAGTTCACCTCACAATGCTATCGATTGGAAATAATTCTTATATGCGAATTGGAGTGCAGGGAGAGGAAAACCAGTGTCCTAGTTTAGCAAGAGTTTCTGATCAAAGTTAAGATCGATTATTAAGTGATAGGATCACAAAGGAAAAAGTGTATGGAAATGTATTAGATAGGTGATGTTGCGAAGGGACAATTTTCAATTCATGATCGGTGGGCGGTGCGCACAATTCGAAATTTGCAGTGACTGTCGCCGCCACCATCCGTGGTCCGGATCGTGGTTCGCCAGCTCGCCGCCGCTCAGTAAGGCGGCCAACATTGCGAGCACCACATGCCGGAAAAGCGGAAAAGTGCGACGCATCTGATCGCGATGCGGAGGAAACTTTGGCAGTCTCCTGCCTCATTATTTGCAATCGAATTGCAGAGTTCATTGTGATCGTAGTGCGTACGTGGATGCAATTAAATGAATCTGCACTCCATCAAGGTTTACCTCGTTTATGGAATAAGGTAAAGTCGCATTGAAACGCGGAAAAACCACGCGAAACACATGGCGCATTCGTCAAACGGCTAATGAGAGCGCACTTGGCGGCGACTTCCAGTTTGCTGCATCTTCTGCAAGGGGATGATTATGCCAAATTGTAAGACACGTCGGGCGCCAACTAAGAACTAAGACAATTAGCACTTACTGACAAATTAGCTACATTTTCATGCAGAACACGTTAAAACCGCATTAATTACACTTATAAACTCGTATTGTTGAACTTTCTAGTTATCCCACTCTATACTTATTCTTACACTTCTGTTTTTCATTGAGGCCTAATATTAATACAATATTAAAGAATAATTAATATAGTGAAAATGTCATTGTTTGAACAGATTAAGTCTGCCACGTTTTACAGTGTATCTATTAATAATGCACAATGATTAATGATATAAATCCGTGCAGCCAGTTCAGTAGCACTTCTGTGTGCCAAAGTTTTCATTATATAATAGATCCAGCAGGGAATAAGCTCGATTGAAATCAATTGCAAATTGTCTTTGCTCGTATGATCGCACGTAATAATTAATAACACGGAATTGCGAATGGTACTGTCACTTGGCGCAATGACTTCTAGGATTTATCGTTGTCAGCGTGAAGATAAATCAGGCGTGCTTGATTTGAGAGCTGACTGAAGATGACACCAAGGTATTACGATGGTTCGTTCCGTTACGAGTCTTCTTTTACTGGCGTCATGTTATGAAAATTATTCGAAAGGAGGCAAACTTCGCTGCCTGTGGAAATAAAAAGAGCAGTGCATGGATGGTGCGGAAGAAATTGAAGGGAAAACTTAGTTACATCCAGTAGCCACTTGGACGCCGTATAATTTTATACATTTCAATTGATTCACTAAGTGCAACATTTAACAAGCATTTAACAAGCAAGTTATACTAACAATAATTACGGCAGAATAAATTTGATATATCACAGAAAACTGCTCTACTACAATATTATATATATGGTATGTGAAAAGGCTATTAAACAGTTATCCCTATATTTCATGTTGTGATTGAAAATCCTGTAGCACAGAGAAACCTTAGGTAAAAACTTCTAATTTATAAAGAATGTTTTAAACAATGAAACTGAATTTAAGTCACTGATAAATAATGAAGTTTTTATGGAAACCTAATTTACTTTGCATTTCCATAAAAAGTTGTTGGGAAAACATTTTGCGCAAAGTTTATACGAAAGAAACTTTCGTTTTCATAGATATTCTAAGAAGACTAAATATTGACGGGAGTGTAGATAAACTTAATTTCAATTGTGGAATAATGGTAAGAACATAGATATTTAATCAAATGCAATGTAAATTGGAAGAGTTGAAGAGTAATAACTTAGGCAGTGTCTATAGTGGAATAGATATTACAGAAACAAAATTAATGTCTCAAAAGGAGTTATGTCACTGATATTCAATATTTAAGTGCCCATTCTAAAATTGCTTGCGATTAAATGGAATCAGAATGCTCAGGATGGAGCAATATCAGGTAATTGGCTAACTGAAAGTGCTTTAACTTTAATAATTACGTGATAACATCCAGTTAATTCCGTGAATGTCATGAGTTAAAGCCGTTACTTTTTTATAGTATACTAGAGGAAATATCCCCGGTGTTGCTCGGGGTGGACTCAATTGAAAATCCCGATTTCTACAATTTTTTTTAATTCCCGTGATCACACGTACAGATTTTGGTGAGATTAATACGCTTTTTGGAGGACAGTCCCGCTTTTTACAAATGTCCAGATTCTGACAGGGTAAACCTGCTTTTGTGATTATATATTTCACTCTGTTTTCTGACGCACACATGTCATGTCATCAGTGGCATCAGATGTTGCATACCAAAAAGAAAAGAATAAACCAGGGAGTAATATTGTGAGTGCTTTGTTTGACATCCTAACGTCTTAGTTTCCATTGTACCCGCAAGGCTCTAGCGAACCAGAGATGGTCACGCCTGGAAAAGTCTTTATCAATGTCTTCGATTACCGTTTGTGGACCCAGTACATGTTACCTTAATACTGTAGTCTGTATGAAGCTTTCATGAACTTACAAAGGGGTTGCGGTACATCAGTCACTTCGACAGTCTGCCCACATTGGCATTAGGAGGCAATGCCATTAGGATCAAGTTGCACTTTCAATTCCGCAAATGTTGCAATTACATTTAATAACTGACTGCACTTACGTCGCCTCTTCGCTCGATTGCATCGCCTGGAATGGCGGCGCTGGGAACGACAAAGGATTCAGTGCTCCTTTTGTGTGGAACACAACAATCTTGTGATAAAGTTGCCCAAAGAATGCATGCAGATACGCAGTGCGGTTTCATAGATTGATTCTATCGTCAATCTCAGTTGATAAATTTCGAATACACTGTCCAAACACGAAACCAAAAGATTGTTCTTTTTTATGCGGTTGCTTTTGTGCTTCATTGGAAGCTTCTGCTTCCTTTCGTTTCTATTCTCAATGAAAACCCTGCTTACGTTATTGACGTTCTGCTGGCACAGGAACGAAGTTGCTTTTTGTGTATATAAGTACTCATAATATTGGAAAACGTAAAATCTCACAGGAATCAATAAAGGACAGTTCCTCAAAGTGGGTGCCGCGAAATTTTTGATTTGTTTTCACTGTTCATCAAGGACCGCCAATTAGATAAGGAAGACCTCAGGTATTCCACCATAACATTATACCGCATACTAACATAGGGTACACAATCGAGGGAGAAGGGAAATAAAGAAGACCAAGATCGAGGTTTCAAAGTAGAAACAAACTCTCAAATAGGAGGCGATGAAAAAGAAGTAGTAGAACAAGCCATGAACTTGCAGGATACAGCTATAATATAAAAATAACGATATTAGTCTGTGTCCTACCCGAATAACTAATTCCAATGGAATTGTAATGGTATTGGGAGCATCGGTTTTGGACATTTTCTGCAACATTGCAGAGAATGGCTTCCATTACATTTGCAGTTATTATGCTATTATGTTTTGGGTGAATTGGGGGCACTTTCTGAAAAAAACTCATTTGCTGCTCTGGATTGGAAGCGTACTGTACACAGTTTTCTCTTTCTAGCCCGGATGGCAGGTCATGGATCGTGACCGATCTCTTCTCATCTAACCTATAAAGATCTATATTTAATTCTGAAATGGGCAAATAAGGTGGTTGTCGTAAGAATAAGTGGTTGTTTGTGGGTGTTGACGGAACTGCTTAGTTCGAAGCTTGGCTTTAATACACTTGAGCAGCTATGTAGATTCGTGAAAGTAAATTATTGCGGGTGAATCTGCAAATTGCAAATGGAAGAACCGCATGAAATGTTGCAACCGCGTATTCAATTATTTAAGAACAAATTTCAATCCCGATATAAGACATTTTGTAAATCTGTCGAATTAGGCTCACTTTTGAGTATTTCCGAACGATAACTAGGGCGAATATTTGAGATATTGCCGAATAATTTGTTGCTTCCTAACATAACCTATTCACAATTGTTCCCCAATTGTCACGACATACATTTAATAGTTTATAATTAACGGCTATATGCTAACACTGCCTCAATTCAATTAATTTGAACAATGTTAGAGCACAATTTGCATTGGTTCATTGAGGGAATTGATTGAAAAATCTTGACGTGTCAGCCATTGTGGATAGCATCCCGAGTGTAAATATAGGCGATGCATGTGAATTGCATTAAGGCACGCATTGTATATCAATTAACCACGCAAATTGTGCACAGCGTGGGGTGAGACAGATCTTCTGCTTCAGTGCCCACTCACTAAGCTGGATATACGCGGAATGCTTACGGTGTTGCCAAATTAGTCTGTCAGCTTTAGGCCAAAATTCATCATCACCTGAAGCACTTTCGCCGGATGCTGTTTGTATTTGCTGACAGCTCACACTGATGATGGCTCGGTTTACCTTATAGATGTATACATCAGCTTCCTTCCTACAACAGGACCACAAGTTTTTCGTGCATAAGATCATCCCCTAATTAATTACCATGCAAATACGTGCAAACAGATGGCTTTCAACCGCGTGCTCGATTTGAATTAAAACCATTCCAACTGCCTATACCATGGTAGCTTTACCAGGGATTATGATTTCCGGCTTACCAAGAGCTAAGCGTATTGATGTGTGCCTAATGTATTTCTCTATTTAATAATTTTACGTTGGCAGTGATAGAATTTCGTTTTCTAGTCGTAATTTTTTGTTGTATTTAAATGTTAACATCGCCAGGTAGATTTAAAATTAAATGGAAGTTTGGTTAAACCGGGCGTTGATTGGGGGCAAAGTTAGCAACTAATTAATTCAGCATGCTCGGATGAATGAACAAGTGTGAATTTCTGCATGAGGAAATTGGTAAAAGTTGCGGCAATGTTGCGTGAACTTTCTCCCAATGGATTTTAGTTATTCCCCGCATATTCCGCGTTCTTGATGTTTTTCAATGGGTTCGTAAGCGCCATTACCAAAAATGGTATATTGCTGGCATATATTACTTCCACCTGCAAGTCTAGCTTCCAGGAATTGTAAATGGTTTCAGTAGCCTTCGTTGGCATTGTAATAGAAGTGAAGCGGAAATAAGTTGAGTTAATTAAGGAAACGTGTTATTGACTCAGACGCGGGCATTTCGCTCCAAATTGGATTTCATGCAAACTTTTCCCAACCATTCATAATTTTCCCATGTCCAACGTTAAGTTTCGACACACACATCCTCCGATTGAGCTGTAAATGCAAGAGCTGACAAGACATTCAAGCAATCAGCATAAATATTTAAGAAACTTTTAATTAAAATACAAAACGCTACTTTACGACCAACTCTCTTCCTGTTCCAGTCCCTGTGGCAATAGCACTGCCCGGATTCGCATTAATTGCTTCACGAATTTTAATAAGCCATGCTAAAGCGGCTGGATGGATGGATTCTGAACGTAATTGCATGAATAATATTTAGTTTTTGAAATGTCGTTAATCATAACTAAGGATTTATGCTAGCAGATGTTTGCTTACAGAAAGTGTGAATTTTATTTGTAGGATAATAAATTAGGCAAAAAGTCGCAAATTGGAGCTGCTCCAAAAGTGTGAAATTAGAATAAATATAGGCACCGAGTCAAGACGGTTTTCGAGAAACGATTTATCTGGAAAATACGAACCCATAGGCAGAGGACAGAAGTCATAACCATAGAATACAACAAATTTATGGCAAAGTAAAGGAAATATATACTTCACATCCAGAGCTTGAGAAAGTTGTGCTTTTTATTAAAGAACGAGCAATGGAGACATGAAAAAATGCAACAAATGCCGCTGGGCTGCTCTACAAATTTTCAGAGTAATTTATTAGAGCATCATTTGCCTTCTGCCCTCTAAAAGTGAGCTAGTTTCCTCTTAAATTTCATCTTGTATTTTTTCATAATTGCAGAGTCTACATTAAAATATCCTGTGACTTATTTAGAACATTTCAATTTAGCAATTGAAATAAATTTCACCTTACTTAATGCTATTTGGGTGTAGGTTTAATTAAAATCAAATGAATGAGGCTAATTATATCACATGAGGGTGCGAATATGCTTTTCCTCTTGTTGAAAGCTCACGGACTGAATCCTCCATTAACCCTATTGTATTTCCGCGGGAAAACTGAAATACATTCGAAATGCTTCTGAAACGACATTTAGAAAAAGTACTTTCTTTATTTTATAGGCAAACATATGCAAGTCACTTTGTTTGTAAGCCATGTAGACATTACTAGCCCAAGTTTCTAATTTTAAAGTTTAGATATAAACTGCAAACCATCGCAAGACAACTAAGTCAACAAAGTGCATTTTCTTCTATGATTTCCTAAGTGCCTATTTCGTCAGACATAAGAAGAGGATGACTAAGTTCATGTTCTGTAAAGTTATAAGATATAATATGTTTGCATACTCGTTAGCTATTCAACAGAATGAAAGTATATGTTATAAAAAATCATTATCAATCTCACAATTCTCAAAGTTATCAATGTCTCTGTTCCTTAACCTCGCTCCCAATCCTGTTCCCAAGCTTATTCATCCCATCCCTCGTTTGCTCCGTTTTCTCGCGGTGACCACTTATGGGGCAACCAGCTGTTACATATATAAGCCAGCTTAATGATTTACGTTTGACAGCAAGAAAAACTGCCATGGCAATTGGGGATGAATAAATTTTGATATACAATTTTTAGTTTGAAGCTCGTATTTTAGAAAAGTTAGTACATTATTCGTTTATAAATGAGAATAAATCAGAAATCGGCATAACTTTCAATTAGCTGTGAATATAAATCTGTATTAAGTAACGCGTTATGGCACATTTTTATTGCGGTAAATAAAGTCGTAGCTTACCGTGCAGAAATACCTGGCAAACGAAATATTCATCAGTTACTTGCCGCAACTGCATTCAACTAGGCTATTGCACATATTTCACATTTACGGTGCTTTGTCGCACCATTTACGACTCCTGTTTCATCACGAAGCATAAATTTGGCATGGACCAGGTGATCATATTAAGCGCCCAATTTTCCATTACGAAGATAAAAACGAACGGCATTCTGGTGAACTAAGTGCAATAGAGACGCAAAATTGTCATAGATTACAATATTTGATTGCAAAAATAAACCCCGACGATAAAGCAACATCCCCACGCGTAATTTATTGCCATCATGATCGTTATATCGTTAAAGGATACTCAATTTAGGGAGCACACATTAGATTTGTTAGAAGCTCACTGAAAGCATAAAAATGTGAGTAAACAATCTGCATATTAAGCGGAAATAAATTGCAGTAAGCGAATGCACAGCACGTCCTCGCAACTTTTTTCAATTCAGGATTCTTGTGTCGTGAATAAAACTCGCGAATCCCTACTGAAATTGTGCTAAATCTTATGCAAATATCTGCGCAAAAATGCGTAAAGCGTCGAAATACTAAACGTTGACTTTATAGCAGCTATTATATAAATAACTGTGAAGTAGGCCAGAATTGAATTTCGACTTACATATGAGTACCAATTGTTGTCAATGTAACATTCAACAATCAAATAAATGGATATCGATAAGCAAGAAATGTAATGGAAACTTCGACGTTTGGTAATTTATGCATCCCTAAGGGTTTTTCTTCGTTACCTGGTATTCCTTTGTGCTTGCAGCGAAGTGATATGTGGACTTCTTCGTATTGCCTCTCAAGGTTCCATCAATCTTCCACGCTGCCGAAATGAATTGTTTTCGTATCTTATGCTCCGGGGCCAATTCATTTCGTTTCATATAAAAGGGATGGTGAGATTGCGGCGTATTGAAATATTGGAGAAAATAATGGAAAACGTGTAATAATAGGGATGATTTAGAGCAGTGTTTCCCAAACTATTTTGTTCCGTAAACGCCTTGCCCATATTTTTGGTTTTATAGACCACTATGTCGAATTTTGGAAATGCTTATCTTCGAGTGAAGGGTCCTAGGGTATTCCCCGTGGTTGTCCGCTAGCACTTCCTGCAAGTCAAAATCGATCCCTAGGGGTCCATATCGACCACTTTGGGAATTACTGATTTAGAGTCAAGCATAGTGTCCCTCGATTCTACAAGTTATTCTAATAGTGGAGAAATAGCTTGAAATGAAATGCAATGTAAGCGCATTTCTCTGGTAGCAGCTCAATTTGCTGATAGAAGTGAACACTTGTCGGATTCGAAAGGCATTTGCTACGTATTTGCATCGAATCCTTCCCGTTGCTTTCAAAAGTGTTGATAAATTCTATTCGCATTGCTGAGAAGCGCCCACTTGTAATTTCATTTGTCATGATGCCCAAGATGTGCGCACGTGACCAGCGCAGCGTAAGCAAGGAATTTGCCAGCCGAGAGAAGAACTGAAATGCGGAAATGAAGTTTGCGGGCAGGATTAGTGTGAAGACAGAGCGATTTGTTGTATTTCATGCGATAACATTTCCAACATTCTCTTGCAATTTTTCAAGTAATGGGCGTTAAATTGGCGTAATAACTATGAGAATAACGCATGCCTTGACGACATCATGTGACAAATGTCACTCTGTAAGATATATTCAGAAAGAAGTTTTATACACGATCATTTTATTCAATTTATCAATTGATAATTATGTTTAATTGAAAAAAATTGGGCCCAACTAACCAACCAACCAACGCTCCCCAATAAAGTACCCTAATAGAAGTTAGAGTGATGATTGTGGTTCAGTGGAACGATATATTTCCATGATTTATTTCCAACCGGCATATCCCTGTCGTTATTGTTTTATTCGCGATTTTTCTTCCCGGTCCCGTGTTCCCGAGAAATGCCAACGACACTTTCTTCAATTGATGCTACATTGACGGTCGCTCTCCAATGTGACGATAAATTGTGTTGGGTGATGCAATTTTCTCGATTTCTTATCATGCTTCGTGCATCATTTGCATAGCCCGAGTCCTTGCAAGACGCAACTTGAAGGCAATTCGGGGTGTACATTGCATATTCGGATGCATGCCGCCAGATTAAGCGTTGTTTCCTAGACGCGTCGAAAATGTGGAAAACACGATACCAAATGATGGTGAAGCTGGATGCGAGTGGATGCAAATTGCATGCTTACTTGCCGACTGCAAACACTGAATATGCTTCATTCATTTGCATTTCTATAGAGGGCACCGGATTGTTGCTGAGTACATTGCACTGGATAATGTAGTGGAAAATGAATAAATAAATACCACTCGCAAATTTGCATCATGTGAATACTGTACGTATCTATGCAAGACGAAACACTATTACTACTAATTGTCATTACTGCCGAAGATATCACGGTGCACTAAATTTAAATTCGTGTATTAACTAAAGAAACTCCATTTCTGTCTTTTACCATTCAAATCATTAATGAAGACATAAAATGATAATAGAAAGTCTAAAAGTTCACATGATGGAGACAGTTTTTTGTGACAATGCATCCGTCAGCCATTTAATTGGCAATTTTAGAAAGTGATCTTGTGCATTTGCTACATTTCCATTTACTATAATAAAACGTCTTCATTGAAACCAGATTTAAATATTTCAAATCTAATATGTGTAATCTAGTGTCCCAATAAGTGTATTCCACTTTCAACAACCTTTTTAGATTAGAATTTAAGTTTGTCCCGAATATTTGCTCGGAATTGCAATACATTCATTTTACTTCATCGCTTTTCCAATAATTTTATCAAAACTTATTCAGTAGACGTGTACTTGTTATTAGAGTAGCTTTAGATTCAGATCTGCAGCTTGGAATATTACAAGAATTTGCATTGCAAATGTTTTCTCATCTTTCCTTAGCACACAAGGGCCAAATTAAACGAAGAACAACTAATCTTTAGAGATTAGCTTTGTACGAATCATGCAAATCGTATACACTTTTTTCTTTGTTTCGCCAAAATTATCTCTTTATTCTATGTGGGAAGCATTCTTGAACATATTCAATGTCCTTACAAATTATGGATGTACTCCAATCGCTCTTCAAGAGATTCAATTAGTATCAGCACCAATAAATCAGGCATCGAATTAAAATATATTTGTTTATCTGGAAACAACTGTTCCATTAATTTCTTGTATTACTGCGTGAAATAACAAATTGTGGCGAATATTTTAGGTTAAGTAGAGTTTAAGCAACCGTCCTAGCTAACTCAAATTTAGGCCTTCTTTAGACGTCAAATCTTGTCGGTGCAACGCAAATTTAAGTGCTAAGCACTAAGCTATAAGAGGACTGCAAGGAGCAGTTGTGAAAACATGCCCCTTGTTCACATATAAACTGAAATATAAACTATTTTCACCATAGGCAACAGTGACAACTGAAGTAGTTAATATTCACAGTACATCTGTACTTCGCTTATAGTTTCCACATCCGTCATTCTTATCACGCCTTGCAAGTTTGAGCTTTGTTCGCGTTCATTTAATATCATTGCGAATTTTGGGCGTTGTGTATCTTAAATCAACCTCAAAGCTTGTCACCAAGACGCTGCATCCGCTCACAGCTGCAAGGATTCTACAGCGAAATTAAGAGCTCTTCTAAATCTCAGCCAACAATCTTCTTCGTGCTTCCATGTCAATGCTATTCCCTTTACAATGCTAATTAACTCAGTGGCAAGTAGATGTTTGTAGACACCTACTCAAAATTTAAATTGAGCAACCAGTGCTTGTTTATAATCATCTAAAATTTGATGATTCCTTGTTTGATTTTTTGTATATGATCAGATGAAATCCACTTTATATATAGAGTTGTACATTCCCCTATACCCTGTACTTCGTATTTTGGTGCTGATAGTAATCATATTCGGACGATATTCATTGGCTTTGATGCATTGGTAAAGAAACAATTTATTGTTGGATCCCAGTACGCCTTCCTACAAGATGATTTCGTGTATTTTATTTGTTTCTGAGAGATGTCAAGCGAAATACGAAAACAAATATCAAACAAGGGCACAGAAAGCAAATCGTAAGAACGCTGGCAATCGGATTATTATGGAATGAAAGAATGCTTTACTCGTGTGTTCTTGTTCGATTCCCGCCTTTTTTCAGTTACCTTTTCCCGTTATACCGTCAGGAATTCACTACTTTTTTTTGTTACTTTGGCATTTCGCTGAAATCTCTGTAGACTGCTAAAGTCTTGGAAGATACAAATGATTGTATTGTTGTTAACCAGCAGTTACGTGTAAACATAATAACATCGAAATTGTAATTAAAACGACCAATTTGGTGAATGATTTTAAGCAGAGTAGGAGTACAAAGCTTAGCGCAATATTTGTGCAATTAATTTGGAAGCATATTATAGGTAGTCGCGTTGTAAGCTCGTCTGAAGTACTTTGATGTCGACCCAACTATTAGCTGGGGAAGTGACCGCATTGCATTATTAAATTTTATCATTTAATGCCTGTGTTAGCCTAGGTATCCAAGATGGCCTTTCGAAATGTTTCGTCTCGCTGAGAAATGTTGCAATTTCTACCATTATCGGCTTGTTCGCACTTTGCAACAATGCTGCAATATTATGGCAATTTTTATTACTGTGCAAGCATTTGCTATTTAATACATTGCATCAAATCGACGAAGAGCGGAAATGTTTCATCTCTATAAATGCGATTATAGCCGTATTAAGCTGGAAATTGTTTAGCAATAAGATAGCGCCTTAAAATTGTCACGTTTCGAGGAATATAACTGATAATTTCCCATTCAACATGACACTGAACCGATCAATTTACAACTTGCTATTTTATAAGTACAGGGCCGGCTCCATACGGGCGCCAAAATTGAGAAATATTGAATAAGCGATTGTAAGGAAATAATCAGAAATTATTCCATCACTTATCCTCTAATGCTAATTTAAGCTAATTAGTATAAGTATTAGTGTAAGAGTTTCCTATTAATATCAGAGAATTAATAAAATAAAATCGTGAACAAAATTACATATTTTCCCTTTTTTTGATATCGGAATTTAGAGCAGTATGGGTTTAAATAGTTCATTTATGTTAGCGACACTGATGGAAGACTTTGATAGAAAATTTCGATTCAATTCCATAGGTTTACTGCCATTATTGACTATCGTTTCGGTTCAAGATTTATATAATCATTGAAAGCGATAACGAATATTTTCCGCCCTTCCTTTTCTAGCTTCCTTTTCAGCTATTTTTATATCAAAAGGCTAAATGATTTAAAATATTTTGACTTAGAATTATTAAATTTATCTTATGCACTTGTGCTTTGATGTTCAGACATCTTAAAGTTGTAAGTTGCAGGACAACGTATCGTCGTTGGCTTGTTTATTGTTTTTGCGGGTATTTCGGCTTACGCGACGATAAATCTGGCTCTTTTGATTTACGCCGTTGCATTAACTTTTGTCTGCGCTTGTAGCAGCTTTTTGGCAGCCGGCAACAACCCTGCTCGCTTACATTGTATTTAAATGGATCGCAAGTCAAAAAGGCGAAAGGGTGTTAACTGTGTGGTCATTCTATGGCCAGACTTTCGAAAGCTCCATGATATATAAAGCATTTTGATGTGGCACGAATGGACGATTGTATTGGAAGCATTTTTATCAAACTCTTTTACCACTAATTAATTGCTAAATTCACGCTAGAGTTCAAACTTAATTAACTACACCTTTGCAATTTGTTTGCGCACGCACTTGAAATGTAATTAAAGGAGTTATGTCGGGAACAACCCGAATGAACGTACGGATGTGCATGATTAATTGGAAACTGGGACTGAACAGTACATGTGGAATGAATTCACATTTTCAGCCAACAATAGCCAGCATCACGTGGCCTAGAGTATGGCATTCGAACATGTCGACATTCGCAGGATCTTCCAATATGTACATTTGTGTCGCTTGTCTAATTATTGAGATAATTAATACACTGCCATTTCATAACCAGGTAGTTTGGTATTCTCACAAGAACAATTTATATGTTTTAATTGGAATACCCTTTTATTCACCTAGGAATAAGTAACTATTCGCTCCTCGTAAAGTTGAAGCATCCCTTAAATACACACAGGGCATCATCGTTAATCCTCAACTCAATTGCAATTGTAAATAAAAGTCATAAACATTCAATAGACGAGTGCGATGAATTGCAATTATGGGCAAGAATGATAATAAAAGAAATGCAACTAAGTGCTTTCAATATGATTTCATTGATAGCTCTTGGCTGATATGCCGTCTATTGTTGTGATTTACTCAAATTTCGCTCGGGGCCTTTTGCTTTATTGCGCGTGCAAATCATTGTTTGATTTGTCAAAGGATCACTAAATCCCAGTAAGGTTATTTTCTTTCGACTGAACATTCGAATGTGTTTACCCGAGCTGAGCTCAATTTTTCCGTGTGATTCGTTTTGACTACTGGCATTACTATCGATTGATTCGCAAATTGAAGGTTTTCCTTTCTCTCCTTTCGTCCTATTTCTGCACATTCGTTTTCAAAGGGAAAATTAGGTCTTATTTTCACTTCCTTTAACTCACTATAGGTAAACAATTTATTTTAAAGGAAATTATTAAAATATACAGTATTAGTTCAACATTGCAGACGATATCGAAATTTTCCTTAAATTTCTAGAGTTTCTAATAGATCATGGTCATTCGAAGGTCAACAAATAGAAAATTTATTCTATTTGTTTATGAAGCTGATGTTTCGGAGGATTCCTGCTCATTTTAGCAAGCAATTCATTGAAATCAAGCAAATAGCAAAAAATTAATATCATGCAAAGGTCCTCACGGTAAAGGAACGTTTACAGACATAGGACTCCGGCAAGGATTATTCTGCCTGCCATAGTTTAAGGAACAATTTCCATTCATATTAAGCATTGAATTTATGAAATAATTCGTAAAATAAATCGACTGGAAACTGTTGTCTGAAAAATGCGCAAACGAATATCATTGTAACATAGAATATAATTTTCTCTCGACTGGTAGAACGATAAAAATTAAGGGAAAACTTCTCCCCAATGTGCTAGAATTTTCTTAGGGATAAAAGTTGGCAAGTAACTTTAGTTCTTGCGTTTGCTTCTAAAATGTTTGCAGACGACGTTAAGTTTTCGTGCAATATTGAATTTGCGTATGTCCACATGACTTGTATTCTAATTATTCTCAACCCTTACACAATTCCAATCGACTTGTATGCATTAATTGCAGCATGCTCATACGGCAGTATGCAGTCTTCTGGTGGTTGATACTAATCTGGCTGCATCCCAGCCAAACGATGTGTCCGCATGAGTGCACATGCCGTCCGAGCGAAAAGGGGCGTCGCAAAGTATCCTGCACAATGGGCGGCATGTTGGACCCGCTGCCGACGGCGGAGATGCCCAACGACATGGAGGTACTGGAAATCTCCGCGCCCGACGACAGCTGGAACGTGCTGACGCTTGGCCAACTCTTCCAGAACTTCAAGTCGCTGCAGGAGCTGACCGTCCGCCGCTCATCCCTGCTGGCTATCGGCATGCATGCCTTTTGGGGAGTGCCATCATTGCGCGTCCTCAATCTGCCCTTCAACAATATCAGCACCATCCAGGACCATAACTTCCGCGGCTTGGTGAACCTGATCGAGCTGAGCTTGGAGTGCAACCGAATCGATCGTCTACCCTCCGCCGCCTTCCGCCATTTGTCCGAGTTGCGGGTGCTGAACTTGGAACGTAACCAAATCAGCGAACTGGTGCCAAAAGTGTTTACGAAACTGAGTAAACTGGAAGTGCTGCGCATTAGTTGGAATCCGCTCGTCGAACTGGAGCCGGAAGTGTTCAAAGATGTTCCGGTGAGTGGCGGCTACGTGGACGAGTTGGGCAAACATCTTATTCCGACTTTATCCGCGCATTTAGCAGCGCTTGCATGTTTGTTAGATGCTTGTTGATTATCCATTAATCAAGCCAAATGTATCAATCCCTCTGCCGAGTTTAATTAAGTTTGCATTCATCTTTGGGCATTTGGATGCTACTCAGGAATCCCTGCGATAAACTACGCCCCAAACTCTCAATCGCCGATTTAAGAACTTGCAGACTAGAGACTATTTGAGATGATGGCGTCATACCCGGCGAGGAGGGGGGTGGGACGATTGAGAAAGGGCGGTAAATCAGGATTGAAGGTACGCCACGAAGATGGCGAATGCAATTTTTCCACGCCTCTCGCTGAATATTCTCGCTGAAGTCCTTCGATTTTTGAACGGTTAGCTCATAATGATCACGAATGTGTTTTCTCCATATTTGGCGAGTAATGCAACCAGGAGACAAACATCCTAACTAGATAGATGCATTGCAAGGATTATACTTTCCTGACCCCGATATTAGTGAATTCGATTCTTCAGGCTTCAAACGAATTCATACCTTTTTGAATGTACTTGCTCGATCACTGCAGAAGTTTGCGATGACTTGGATGATAATAGAAAAAGTTTTCTTAATTCTGTCCAACTTCATTCATTTCAGCTTGACTTACTACTACATTTCACTGAAATATCCAACCACTCTTTGCATTTATACTAGTTTACCAGATTTACCTTTTTATTGAGTCTCAAGGTGTGGTTCAGATGTCTCCCAGCTGAAATATCTTGATCTAATAGCAAAGTCGCACTAATGGAGCTATGCCTGATCCAGAAAGTTGTTGAATTGGTTGACTTACTTACAGGAGCTGCACGTGTTGCAATGTAGAAGTTGCAACATACGTCGCATCAACACTCAGATCTATCACTTGCTGCCTTACCTTACTCACCTGGACCTGGGCTGCAATCGCATCCAGTTCATCGATAGCGACGAATTCGTCGACCTCCATCGTTTACGCGTGCTGAAGCTCGACGGCAACCAGCTTCCGGTGGTCCTAGAGCGCACATTCGTCCACAACCCGCATCTTCGGGTCCTGGTTCTAGCGCACAATCGCCTCGCAAAGATCACGAATACGGCGTTCACGAATCTCAGCAATCTGACCGATTTAGACATCGGCTACAATAAGCTGGACCGTCTGGAGGCGACCTCCTTGCAGCCGGTTGCCGGGCAACTGCAGCGACTCGTCCTTAGCGGCAACAATTTCGGCATCACCGTCGTCCGCCTCGTACTGCAGATCGTCCAGCGGGTCACCAATCTTGCCATTGCAGACCTGCGGCTCACAGACGTACCTAGCGGTCTTCTACCGCCCCACATCCAGCGCCTCAACCTCTCCGGCAACCGACTGACGAACCTCAGCGTCCACGCTCTGCCCGACCAACTTGTTGCATTGGACATTGAGCGCAACCAATTCCGTGGGCTGGACGAACGTCTCATCCAGCGGCTGGAGCGAGTCCGCCATGTGCGTCTTGAGAACAACACGTGGACGTGCAGCCTTTGTCATATCGGGGCTATTCTCGTCCGCGTTAATAGGACCAGCGGGATGCTAGCAAATGTGACATGTTCGGCACCCAAGGCGCTCAAAGGACTCGCTGTTGGCGCGTTAAAGTTCGAAGATGTGCGGCATTGCGACACCAACGGCGACAATGAGCTGGATAATGCCAGCAAACTGTCTCAATTCGTGAGCAGGAAGCTGCCACTCATTGTCGGCGCTATCGGCCTCCTACTCTTCCTGGTCGTTTGCGTGCTCTTCGTGGTGGTTTCGTGCCTGCGGAGGCATGCTACACGCAATGCCGATGTCAAGGAGAAGGAGATGCGAAGTCGGGAGATCCGAATGGACTCCACGTCCACTGGGATCTTTATTGGCGGCGGCAGCACCAGGAACAGCGACATCAGCTTTAAGTTTCCGCTGGATCTCACCGAGCCCAGAGTCTCCGTGAGCACCATTGACGAGATGAAGAAGGAGACGTCCGTTATGCCCAACGGTACCGCCACAGGCATATGAGGGCACTTCTGGAAGCTCAATACCATATCCTCATCAGCTTGCGTTCCCTTTGTGACCATTTGTTCAATAATTCATTGTTGATATTACAGGATCGTTTCATCCGTGTTATTATTATTTAAAACTCATGAAAAATAATGTAGTAGTATATGTAATCATTCTTGTAATAATGCAGGACGAAATAAGACTTTTCTATAACATGTGCCGAAGGGTTCAGTCACCTATATGTGAAATGGTGGCAATAAATAAAACGAAATTATCAAGCTCCTATTGCATTCGTTTTGTGCTGGCTTTGCTTTCATTTTATTCTTTACGGACAAATTCGCCAGGATATAAAACCTGGAAATTCACGGCGATGCAACAAGGTTTATTTGCCTCACAATGCGACGTACGTTACAGCTAGTTTGTGCTCAGGCCCTGCAAATCGGTTACAAGTCACCTGTAACAACATCTGGACATTTATTGGACGCCGTCCTCCGGAACTTTGCCACAGTTATATCAGATGTATCCGCCAACGATGCTCGGAAACTTACTGTTTAGTTATATACTCTTGGATAGAACTTTACGTTAGAATCCAATTCATTTTGCGCGATTAAAAAGTACCTTGCTTATCATTGTCATTTTGGGTATGAGTTCGAACATTACTTCTTTTGCTTCTGTTAAAAACTGAATGATCTAAGTGACGAGCGCATAAAGAAAGAGTCAAGATGACTTAGGACAGAAAACTAAGAGATCATATACCATAGACGCAAAACCTGGAGGCGGCAATACAAGGAGCCAATTCAAGTCAATTCAATAGCTTAAATTCTTATTGATACTGTAAATTGTGTTAGCCAGGTATCATTCGATTACCACAGCTGCCAATGTCTGCTACACATTCCGTATTTATTTCCCTTGCCATGCGCTGGGATATATTAAGATCTCGTGTTCTTGAGTGCGCGAAACTTGGCAATAATAAGTCGCTCAAGGAAACGATCATTTCCTTACGACAAATACGACGTCGCACTGCGACAAGATCATGGAAATTATTGGAATTCTATAAATTCTACTTAATTGTACAATTACTCTGTTTATATCAATGTTCCACGATCGACAGATTCGCTACAGGCATGAACTTTATACAACTAAACATATCTGAATAATATTAATGAAGACACCATTTACTTTTATTTAATCGGAGGATAGGTGTGAATCTAATTAAAGTTCTATTCGTTCTTCACCCTTACGGAATAGGCAAGAGTGTAATTGGAATACAAAATGTAGATTTACATATCGTCGATTTCAGTTTCAGGTAAATTCAATGAACCGCCTGAATTTATTTAATTAAGCTCCAATAGCAACGCGCCCTTCTAGTAAAGAGTTGTAAATTTGTGTTTTACTAAACAGGATTTTTTCAATATTAACTGCTACAACTAAAAGTCAGTCGAAATGGATAGCAAAGGTGTGGTAGATTCGGAATGCGTGTGGACTTGAGAGTAAGAACAAATGCGAACGTGCACCAAATAACGTACATCAGAGCTTTGCCCTGTTGCCAAATATCCTTTCCCACACAAAAGGGATGCACATAAATATTTAATCCTTAATCAGTTATAAGACATTGTACCATAAGTGTAAATACAACATCTGTATGTATACGAAAGCAATTTTTGTATTTTAATATTTGTAAATAGGAGATTGAAAGGAAGAATGGAATAGCTATAGGGATAATGTAAATGTTATGCGATCATCGCTGACATTAGACTAATTATTGTGTGAATACGAATTGCAGTTAAAATAGCGATGACACACTGATATTCGACAAATGTGTGCGAATATGGCATCATTTGTTCGTGATCGAAGCGAATGGTACCAATGGGTTTGATACGCGCAATGGAGCCGTGTACATCGCCATGATTAATGACGCTTCATAATTAAAGCTATGAGACGCAAACCAGAAGCACGCTGTAACGCCAAAGAATTGCCACACATGTGGCTTATCAGCTGCATGCGAGAATTGACGTTTACCGCACATTTCAACAATCATTGTGATTGAAAATGAATTGACATTGCGTAAAACAACACATAATTAAGTATTTCATTTCATGCGTTTTATTTACCTTCTGTAACACGTTTCCTAGTTAGGGCACTAAATAAATAATACTATTTTCCGAAATTGCTTTTACGAGTGTCACAAGGACTTTACGGATAATTAAAGTAAGTATAATCATATGGTTATTCTCCCTCTTAACGTAGCAGTTCGCCGAACGTTTTTGGAAAGTCATCCCTTAATGAAACATCTATATGAAAATGCCTTTCTTAATGATCATGTTTTACTTCGAAGCGTTGTAAGATCTTAGAATCTTCACGTTCACCGCAAAAGCACAAACTATGATTTGATGATAGGTAGGGGCGTATCCGGGAGGAAGCGGTAGCGGATAGCGCAATCCTAAAGCCTTTAACGAGCTATTTTAGAGGCACTTGACTGCCGGTAATTTGGAAGTTTGACGTGGCAATAGACTGAAATGTGCAGAAAAGTACTCTCATCAAGCACTTTGGCCTTTTCGACATCTTAAACACTCACTTAATTCCGAACGTGGCATTTACGCTAGAAGGGTTAATTTAATTTCGCACCGCGGCTTCGTTCGTAATTTGCGTGTTGTTCTGGCGATAAATTCTTTCTTCGGGTATTGCTGGCATCAGTTATTTTTACGATTACTCCTCGGATACAAGAAAAAAGAAGCAGAAGTGTTTTGCTGGCTTGTCTGATAACTAATCATTATGTTCTTGGAAGCACGCGCGTGATCAGATGACGGTAAACGGATTGATATAAACCTTAATAAAGGATGACAGAATAATCGTAAACAGAGTGTAAAACTAACGTGTTGTAACTCGCGGTTTTACCGGTTAATCTAAAAACCAGGGTAACTCAAACCGAAATTAGATGGCTTTCCTTATACCATCATATTCGAAACATCTCCGTGCTTCAAATTTATCATCCCTTGCAGCCACTGGATAATAAAACTTCAGGCAGCATGCAGATATATGAAGATATATGACGATACCGAAATTTACAGTGAAATATTATGGATTTTGTTGGTGTGAAAGTATTATGATAAGCTTGCTCAATATCCTCATAGGTTTTGCGTTCTTATCTTCAAATATTCGCCGAGAATTTAAAAAATCGAAGGGTACTAAAATACTAAATACTAAAATACTAAAAGAATGCAATAATTGGTTTATAAGAAAAATGAATTCTTAAGACAAATTGCCTGGCTCGCCTTTGGCGGGAAATTATAAGGACTTCCATTTCACGGAAGCCTGTGAAAGAAAAAAGCGTAAAATATATAAATTTAGTCAACATGTGCTTTGGTGGTGCCAGTGAGCATAATTTAACGCACTCTATTTGCATTTAATTAGCGAGTTAGAGTCTTTAGAGATTGATATCAGATGGTGAATGAATCATTCAATAGCGTCATTTCATTAAGGCTTCCATTTATAACCTACAAGTTGGTTTAATTAAAAGTAGGATTCCAAATCTCCGTTGTAAAGCTCCAACATCTGCTCACCGGATATAGGATTGAAATCTTAGAAATGGCACAAAAATTATAAGAGAGTGGGAGAGGATTAGGAGAGCAGGACGAGGGAATCACTTTCTTTACTTCTGTGCTTTTGTTCAAATTAATCTTTAAATAGCTAACATTCTCAGATAATAGAGAGGGATTTCTCAGAAATGTTCATTATCTACTGGCGACAAATTGTGTTAAATGCAAAACGTGCTATTGCACAAGGACACTGATCTTACCACTCGTTAGTAAATCTCCCCCAATGTAAAGCTATCAATGATACCAACTCTTTACCTATAGCTAAAACTCACAATGCTTTTCAAAGGAAATATCAGTATGCTGCATATACGCCGCCGTTTTTCATAAAGAAATTCGGGCTTCGCACAATTTTCTTCTTTTCTAGATCCCATTCACTTCTCTTTACTCCTCTATTTAGAAAAGTACTTTTGTAACATGAATCCCAATGTCCTCATCCTCTTAGGACATCATCATAACTTTGCTTTTCGATACCCATTCTTACAGCTTCTTCAAGAAGCCACTTTGTTAAAGTTTTCCCACCATTCCCTAGCTCCAAGCTTCCTGCTTGTTTTATACGGTTAACATTGAGGAAACTTTAAACTGTGAGCAACAATATAAAATATATGACTATACAATAACTGGACAGGATTGCACTGAATTTCATTTTTTCGCCAAGTATAGTTCCATCACACCTTGATAATCTCGTCACGAATTGCTTACCACAAGTAAAGGTTCAGTATGGTCGCTCTTGGCGTTTTCTGTTTTTCCTACGACCTACGAATTCTCTTGAACATTGACGAGAACAGTCAGAAGGAGAAAATTGGAAATTACATTACGAGCCGTTACCAACCCTGCGTATTGAAATAATTTACATAAGAAATTTTGAGAATTCAACACAGGTTTCCGATTTTCGTGGCCGTGAAGAGAAATTTGAAATTTAACGAATTTCAACGTAAAAAGATGTAATTTCGTTGTTTCACACAAACATAACGCACAAAATTTCAATTAATAAAAGAGTTTTAAGGGATAAAATCTTCTAGATTGCGAAGGAAATGAGGAGGAAGGAAATTAAGGATCTATTGAAGTTATTTCGAATGCATTCAGTTGCGTAAGCAAGACAATAAATTGTATGTGCTCATTCTGTGGTGCCATAATTTTCTTCAGATTAGATCTGAGTGGCATTTCTTGCATAAATTTCGAACTTTTGGAACTATTAAGATGATTTAGGATGCGCAATATTTATAAGGAAAAAGTGGGAAATCGCCGCATTTAATATGCTAAAACGAAGTTAAGACATAATTCACTGCGTCTATTTTCCTCCAAGATAATGAACCCTTTTGTTCGAGGCACGCACTTAATATTAAGATTGACTTTCGGTAGCTGACGATAATGACAATTTTATTTCATGTAGAAAGTTGTTAAGATTAAATTAAAAAATTTCAAATAAAAAGCTAAGAATACGTTGGTTCGTATAGTTAGGCCAAGAGCGAGGCAAAGGAACAATATTACTTCATTTCACACATAAAGGCGCCCAACCAGATGCCAAAATTAAACTACTTTTATTCCATAGAAGATTCGGACAGGTCCTGAAGGAATTTTTGATAATAAACGGAAATGCAATAAGGTTAGGTGAAGCACTTAGATGTAAGTTTTCGTATGAAGTTTTTCGCCATGCCTCATGCTCATCATGAGGCGATGATCCCTTGGGATAAAAAGCAATGTCAACCTAAATATTAGCTTGCATCTTTATGTATTCTTGAGCTAAAAGCGATCATACTGACTGCATATGGTGGGCACTTATTCACATAATTTCTCAATTCTCACGTTAGTTCCAGGAAAATTTGAAAACTTTCATATTCCCAACTCGTCCTCATGTTCGATAAGAAACAATGTCTGATAGGTGCTAAGTAATTCGATTTCTACATGGGGAAAAGTGCAAAAGCGAGATAAAACCTTCCCATTAAAACTGCTGAAACAATTGGTCAGCGAAATTTTAGCATAATTATCACGGTTACCTGCATTCCAGTTTGTTTTTTTCCTTCAAAATTTACGATAAGGCGGGTTCACTGCTGCGTGCAGGTATTACAAGTTGCAACAAGCTGAGAGCGGAATCATGAAAATGGGAAAACGTGTAAAATTTGAACGCGCAAGTTATCCAAGTGGGATAATGAGCAGAGTCCTGTGATTCCTCGCCGTCAGTGAGCACGTTTCCCGCCATTTTAATATGCCGCGTTCGCTTTTTCGTTTGCGTGGACATTTTCATATTGCTCGCTTCCTTGCCCACGTTGATTGGCATTAGCATTTTATTTTGATTTAAATGGCCATTTGTACCTCGCGTTGAATTCCCAGCGATTCGCCAAAGTCGAATAAATAGATTCAGAACGACAAAAACGTTTCCATTAATTTATTCAGAGAAATTTCGGTATAAAATTTGTATTCGCTGGTTTCTCGCAAATGGTTTCACAAATAAAACTATAAAATATACTAGGACATGTTAACATCCAACTTGATTATTGCGTAGGATAATGCGTCAGCTAGGGATATAAAGTTTAATAGCATAAACTTGCATGCACTTTTTATCATCTTTTTAGCACTAAGCGCTTCAGACTGGTGTTTAATTCTAGTTTAGTTCCAGTTTACACCATTCCATTGCACATAGTTCAGTTTCCAAATAGTTTCGGCGAAGGCTTGATGAGACTACCAAACCAATTTGTGCCGGCTTGCAAACTTTCCCCGATTGCCAATTGTCTTTTTCCTATGCATCTGACATACAAATGAAATCGAGGAGCGGAATTTAAAGTAGCCATCGATTTCTTGATAATTTATTGTACATAGACCAGTAGCGTAGCGTGGGGGGTGCGGCCCACACTGGGCGCCACATTTAGAGGTCTGATAAATGTTGATAATTGGTATGATGGGCATTCCACGTGCTTGTCTGTCACTTGGGTGCAAATACTGTCCATTATGGCTACACAAGTAGTAATAGAGGTAACTTTTTAGAATTGGCGCAAATTTTACATGGAAATAACTTATTTAGGGAACGGCAGAATTTTCCTCCACACCGGGTAGCAGACAACCACGCTACGATATTGACATAGACGCTAAATTGTTAACTTCTCCAGATCACTGTTAATTTTATGCTCTGCGTATTTGTTGCAAAATGCTTCCAAGAAATCGGGATTGTGACAAAAAATTGATTTGATAACTGTAAATTGGTAAAATTTGCTTTGTGCTCATATCAATATTCGAATTAGTAACCGAAGTGTTTATTCTTAATTCTGTATAATATTATAATCAGTGTTTTTGTAAGATTTGTAGCATTATTAATGAAACTCAAAGTTGTCAGTTTCAATTTTCTTCCTTGGTTCATATTTCGCTGGTGTGGAAATTGCAATTGCGGGTTTCAAATATACAAATGTCTTTGTCAAGAACAGAAATCGCCGTCAAGTATCCAGGTGTAGCCGAAATGCAAATATTTCAACATTTGTTACGAATAAATATGCCGCACCTAAAATATTTGATACGATTGTTGGTGAATACTGACCCTGCTTTTAGCCATGTGTGAGTCTATCGAGAGTGTATCCCTGACCAGAGTTGTGTAAATTCGGGAATCGTTAAACTGACGGATGTACAAGTCAACAATTCGTATAAAAGTGATGTGACTTGTGAACTTCCAACCGAATATCCGGAAGGAAATTGAGAGTTCCAGTGTTAACTTTTTGCAATCAAATTTTTTTTCACAAAATCGATTTATTTCGTTTAGTATAGTATATAACATATTGAATTATTCACAAGTTACAAGTTCTTTCTAATGTATAGGCGCTGTGGGCTTACTTCGATAAAATATTAATGAATTTTTCGATCAGGAGTCACCGAAATAAACCTGCAATTCAGCAACGTTCGGCTGCAAAATGAAATACTTCTAATTCCAGGAAGCAATGAGAACCTTCCTTCTCTGAAAGCCAGGACAGAAGTTGAACAACTTTCAACTTGTCGATTAATAATTGATATATGGTATTGGTACGTTTTAATCAATCTGAATATTGTATAAACACGTTTAAAATGTGATGTAAAGGAAGCTTAATTTTGAATAAGAGACAAACATTTGTGCCATTTTACAGAAATCAGAAAACTTTAAAGCTTATAATACCGATGCTAGTACTAGCAGCCCAAGAATTGCGTCGCATCTCTAAAGTAGCTGAGGTTGCTCCACACCGGGAAGAAACTTTTGTACGGGAACAACTTTTGCGACAATTAAATTCTCCAAACAAGCAATTTTCTTGTTTTCCAATTTGCTTCAACTCAAAGTCATTGTACCAATTTTATATATAGGGTAGAAACTTCGCATTAGAACTTGTCAGCAAGTGTACAGACATCACGTGAACGTATCGCATTTCAGAATTTTTGGTTGACACAAGCAACGCCAACTCAATTAAACTGCAAGCACAATCAATAAGCTTAATTAACTTCCCATGCTTCTACAGGCGACCGCAGACATTGCGGAGCAAAACTTTGCGAACACTTAATGGAGTCTTAACAAATAAATTTGCTTGCATTTGTAAAACTTGATAAGCGTATCAAGTGGTAGAAAGTGTCGAAGCAATTTTGCCCGCTTCATGACGATGCAAACTGGCTAAAAAGTCGATAGATCCCAGTCTGATTTACTCATAATTAATTAACCAACATTGCACCCTAATGATCAAATCGATTAGTTATCACATTCCAGTTGACTTCCAATCTAAAGACGTTCAGACATCGATTAGTCGGGTGGTAGCCCGAGGGGACTTGTCAAACATGACCAGGATTCGCGATTCTTGGTCGTGATGATCCCAAGAATTTGAAAATAATTAAAATCGAAATTACCAACAACAATCACACTGCTCATTGATTACTCGGAGGATCATTGTATGGACCAATGATAATCTGAGTATTCGAGCAGAAGATTCGCCTGTCAACAGAAAGCTCAGCTGGGCATGTTCACACACAACCCCGCATTTAGCGCATAATTTATTTCGGTAACATGAAAGAGCAAGGGAAATTCGTCCATTATATTATTCTTCCGATGATGCAAAGTCAACAATTCGTTGTACAATTTTAACCATATAAATTAAATCATTATCCTTGCAGAAGTCTCTAACCATATCATAATGTGTGAAAACAAATTGATTATTGTTGAAGCCTGACTCAACACCTTGTTCGAGTGTAGGACAAACTCCTTTCACAGCCAGCTTATGCCCACATCCATTCTGATTCTGAATATCAATGATAAAGTCGAAGATGTTATTCGTGTCCCGCTTCTCTGTGATGATCCGGAACACGCACCATCTCATGTACCCCGTAACATAATTAACTTCCCAGACGCACTTGAATACCTCACCGAAGGCGAAGAAAACCATGTAGAATGCGGCAGACGCTACTGCTGTCTCCCGGATGAAGTTGGTGCAAGTAAGGCGTTGTATATTCGTGCAGAAATAGTTGTTTCGATGGTGCTCCTTGCAATGCTCCAGAATGGCATTGCCCCGACCATACCACGGACAATCGTTGATGATTTTCAGTGGGCAGGCGTTACCTCCGAAGCAGCATTGGAACTCATGGCGTTGAATAGCTTCCCCCGAAATGCGCTCCTTGCATCCCTGATCCAAGTACTTGCAGGGAAACGTTAGCTTGGAATGCAGCTTCTCCAACACATAGGATCGCGACGAGGTACTGAGGACAAGTCGGCACGTTGGGCAAGTCTTCAGCTTCTTGAAGCAGTCGTCGCAGAAACTGTGGCCCACAGTGCATTGCCGGATCGGAGGGTGCATGTACTGTATACACACTGGGCACTCGAATTCGATGAGCAGCTGGTCGATGAACGAGTCCCTAGACGATGCCGAAGACCAGGCACAGGTAGAAGTCGTGGGCTCTTTGTTCAAGTCACACATTATTGATTGCTGACAGTTGTCGAAATGGATGAATAGAATGAAGACAGAAAATATATTATATACTGGTTTCAACCCCTCTATTCATATAAGCCACCCTCGGGAGGTGTCATTATTTACAGAATTCTTAGAATAGTGACTTAATCTAAAGCTTCGTGGTGGTGTCTTCAGTTTTCAGAAGAAGTTAATTAGCAAGTTATCCATCTAGGGCAGTGGAGCAAAGCCGCTTTGGATAGATTTTAATGTAATATGTGAAGACGTCATCAATGCAGAATGTGCGAACCATATCGTAGTGGGACAGAACGTATTCGTGATGGTTGATGGAATGATCGCTATGCACTTCCAGTAAAGGGCAGCGATTCTGCAGAACGAGTTTACGCCGCAGGTCCGATCCGTCAATGATTTCAATAAGGTAGTAGAATGGAATCAGGGCATCGGATTTATCTGCCACCAGCGTGTAGACGCACCACTTCATGATGCCGGTCTCGTAGTCCACCTGCCATATGCACTTGAAGAGTTGCTTGTATGTGTAGAATATCATGTAGAAGGCCGTAGACGTGCGGTAGCGCGTCCGAATGAAGTTAGGGCATGTGAGGCGCTGCACGTTGCTGAAGAAGGTGTTTTTCGGATGATTGCTTCGACAATGGGCAACCAAGGATCTACTGCGACCCATCCAACTGCATCGGTTGACGGCTCGCAATGGACACTGGCTTTGACCATGTATGCAATCACGTTCGTGCGATTCAATCATGTGCCCGCCGAAGTTGAGCTTGCACCCTTTGTCGCTGAAGCGGCATGGAAACGTCAGCTTGGCGTGGAGATTCTCGAGGATGAATAGGGAGGACGACTTCCGCAGATTGTGGTTACATGTCGGGCAAATGTCCAGGCGTAGGCTGCAATTCTTGCATAGACTATGCCCCTTGATACAATACCGAATCGGTGGGTGCATATAATGGTTGCAAGTCGGACATTTGAATTCTGTAAGCAGACTTAACATTAGGGCGTCTGACGACATGCTGATCAGTCTACTAAGAATGCAGCAAAACAAATGACAAGCCAGTGGAAGACCAGGTCACTTTATACCGACATTTGAAGCTGCTCCCTGAAGGGGAGTTCAACGAATGAATAATTTGAACAACGAAACTGGAAAATCATTCCAATTTTATTCTAGAGCAATCCCAAAT
Source organism: Labidoglobus nevermanni (assembly GCA_025447835.1). NCBI lineage: Eukaryota > Metazoa > Arthropoda > Insecta > Coleoptera > Staphylinidae > Labidoglobus > Labidoglobus nevermanni. The sequence goes on along the minus strand of JAOEHK010071141.1, from coordinate 9,896 downwards.
ATAAGCTGCAAATTGTTTTGCACATATTTTAGTTTAATTAATACAAAAACCAATTGATCCACAATAAAACCCCAATCATTAATTATTCAACGGGCATTGCATTCCGCATTTCAATCGAGTTTTGGGTCAATGTAGTAGTACGGATAGAATGGGGGGAATAATCTCGAAAGCTACGGTTTCATCAATATGAAAGATGATCTTAGATGACAAATCGGCGTCTTGGGCGCACATAATGGCACCGTGGATGGTTTACCAAAGAAGCAAAAAATTATGCAAATCTGATTAATGTAATACGCTTCTTAGTCGGGAAGGAAGGCGGAAAATATTCTCGATGCTACTAGTCCCCATATCTCGCAATCAAAGTCTGCTGACATTCCCAGAGGGGTTTTTACTTTATTTTTTCATACTTTTGGCGACGCTTGACTTTTTCTGAACGGTCACAACTTATTTCCCAAGAGGACTTCATCATTTATCCACCAGATACCAATTGCAATATCAACAATTAATGATGCGTAAATGATACTTCGTGAAAAAGTTGGTTTTCCAACAAATCAGCTGTAGGCCTTCATAATACGCAATTAACCTGCGCTAAATTAGATCATTTCGAAGAATCCACCGCAATTAGGCAGGTCGTAGAAGTATAATCCCCAAATGTGTGGCATAATCATTCTAAGCACTGGGGTGCAATCGAAAGCTGCATTCAGCACTTGAAAGTTCATATTCACTAGTGCAGTCTGTATTTTTGTGATTTATACACCCTCGATGTAGGCCTGCCATCCCCAGGTCTCAGCGCAGCATCCACCGTGGCAAAATCCCGTTGATAACATCTTGAGATTATTTCCTAACATTCTGCCGAATGATATATGATAGTGTAACATCCTTCACATGCATGCAACCTGCGCAAAATTTGTAGCAAAAAGCATCATAGGATGAATTATACGCAGTAGTCGACAGGGTGATAGTTTGCCCTCAATGCTGTCTACCAATTTGTGTCTGAGAGTGTAAGAACATTGTCACTGCTTTTGTACGCAGAGATATTTCGCAAGAGTTTTCTTCCGTTTTTAATGAGCGCGTTCAACAAATTACACCAATTAGACCGGGACGCGGCCGAGATCGGTGTCCAAGCAGTTTTCGCTGTCGGTCTTGCGGGTTAATGCTTGTATACCACGACCGTTGTTTCATTAATAATTCAAATGTATTACACTAATCCTTTCCTTGCTCCCTAAGTGCTTCCTTGTGAACAAGTACCCACATTGTCCATTGCTTCGCTTCAATCTTACAATCTTCCACCATTAACAAGCAATTCTTTAGTGTTTACAAGGGTATTACATACAACGACATTCGAGAACGATATATTTTCTTGGAATAATTAGTCACATGTCTATTACATGTAGAAAAACCAAACGAATGTCAGAAGATGGCACAAATAGAGACAAATTAGCAACGAATACTAATTGCGATATATTTAACCATGACAAGCCCGAAACGATGTTACAAGTGCTAATAAATCAGACGGGGGCGGAATGCCCACAATTGCTTCTTTTGTCCAACTCACAAATTTCCTCGACAGTGAGGCACATATAGGCATGGAAGAGGACCTGGGAATGTATTGCACATCAATGCATATAATCCTTTTCCTGGTTTAATAAAATGAATGCGAACATTTTATTTACTATTCTTGGCGCAATATCGTTGCTGCCTTCTACTGCCGCTGAATTCACGAAATTAATCTTGGTTCAGCTGTTTGAAATGAACAAGTAATCCACTTATTCATCCTAACTGCTAACTCTGGATTGGCAATCTCTCCAGAGGATCCCTGCCTAAACTAATGTCATATGCCTTTTGCTGATATGAAATTAGCTTCGAAAATACGCTCGTAGACAGACTGTCTGCTTACATCAAATGTTCAATTTGTGAAAGGGAAAATATTGTGTACTGTGATTAGTCTAAAAACTATTTTCTTCAAAATGAATTTCAGAATTGTAATTTACATTAACCTTCGAGCTTCTCGTTAGTTCTAGGGAAAAATAAATCTGTTCCGAATGTAACGCGGTGATTCCTTGAAAATATTATTGCAAAGTATAAGATTAAGTTGATGAGGGGATAAAATAATATATCTGCTAAGGCAATAGATGAAAACATGTCCTGCAAGAAAAATATTCCACTAAATCAACGTCGGAGGACACATTCAATGTGTCACATGGGGCACTTCAAAACCACCCTGAATTTCTCGCTGTGCTGCGTTTCGCGAATTTGTAGTTTTTCATTTCTGCCATTAGTGTGCATTGTAGGTGTTAAGTAATTGTGCATTCATACTAACAATTTCCTTCTTTTTCAAGTTTTGTTTTGTGTAGTGTTTGTGGGGCGGGTAATAATGATTCTCAGGGTAGAGTTCTTGGTTCTGGTCTTTAATGATCAATCGCTTACAACGTGTCTCTAGGTTAGCTCTGTACTGACGTGGTCTCCACATCCGGTGTTGCCGGCCACTGTCGATCGGCTGTGTTGACACATCCTACCTTGCATATGAATAAACTCTGTATTATGAAGTGTAAAAAGCGTCGCATTTAGGAGATTTTCAAAACGATTTCTCACTTTCATTGTGTTCGTGTGAAATATTTGATAAACATGCAAAACAGGTGGCTTTAATTGATTTTTTGCACATTTAGAGCTCTTTTGGGCCTGAAAGGGCTTCAACTCTTTATTGGCTCACAAGTATTATGCCCGGAATATTCCTTGGTTAATTTATAGGAGTGTAAATTTGGTAAAATAAGGCAATGTTTTGATAAAAGCCTACTTTATGATTTATGGTCAGAGCAAATACCAATGGGACGATAAGCGATATTGATGAAGAAAATCAGTCATCAATCATCTTAACCGACATCTTAACATCGGTCTTGTCTTGTATCAGATTCAACAGCTTTACTCCATCTTTACTCTTTCATTTACTTCGAATGGCAATTCAAAATAACAAAGAGAAGAGTGAATTCGGTAAACGCATTTCGCATTGATTGAAATTATGCTAAATTCAGTAAATTCGTGGATTAACAACGATGTTTGTAAATAGATTCTGTTGACAGTTGCCAAAGTACTTCAAACAAATGAGTATACATCTGCAAACTTGTCTAGGCACAAAATGTTTGCAACTGGGAAATCCAAGGAGTTAGCGTACATTTGGTATTTGTAAGCAATATTCATCACCGAACTTTGGGACTTGGAATCAATGTTGGATAGTGATAGAATGGATAATATGCTGTTTCTTTTTTTTTGAAAATTTACTTTAAAGTATAATCTCTTACAGGATTACTAATTGCACATCTTTTATTTTTGACTGTGATTCTGTTGGAAGCTGTAAAACAGCTAGGATTGTATATAGGATAAAGCAAATTTGATTCATATCCTATAAGTCGGATACTCATGAGCCCACCTCCACTTTACATGATTACATTCAATCCATAAGTACTCTGCATGCACGAAAATTCACGCGGCAGGAATGATGAGTTTGTAAGCTGAGTTCACCGTGGAATTTGAAAGCCTTTAGTCTCAAAACTTCGTCAAGTTTTCGCGATTTTATGCATCTTCCGCGAACGCGTCTTAAAGTTTTCGCCAAAGTTGTAGTTTGCCTATGCAGAAATTTGTTCTACATTACAAATAATAATTCAAACATTTCAGCAAGATTATGCGAAGTTCCGACGCAGCAGCGAGACATTTGCGGATTAGTCAAAAGGGTAAACACGTACGATTCAATTGCATACTCAATTTTATCGTTACAGAACATCGATATAGAAAGTTTTCCTTTGTCATTGTATAGAATGAAAATATTACAAATATCGACACCCCTTCGTGAACTTGTAATACGTAACGACTTGACATGTTTCCACAATCTTTAAATGGAATCTAGTGGAAATTCCTGCTCACATGCAATTCCTTCCAATGTTGAAAATAAATATAATCGCTACGAATGATTAGGGCTATAATTGCAATGTCGACGAGAAATTGTTTCTAATTTTCGTGTAAATCTCTAAGATGTTTCGGGATTCCCTTCCGAGATCTCGCGGCTAATCCTTACATAAATAACTTATTGTAGACGAATGTATGGTATTCAGCTAGCCTCCCTCGATGAGATGGTTGGAAACTGAATAAACCTGTTATGTGGCCTGATTGAAAATGGTCTGCATTACGCTGGGACTTTGATCCTCCCTGGACCTTCTATTCGCAGACTACATAGAAATCCCAAATGCATTCCAAAGAAGATCCTTGTTAGATTCATGTTTAATATCCAGATTCAGTTATTATTGTGTTTTGAAAATTGGCTGCAGATGTTCTATTTATCTTGCATTATCATTTCCAATTATTCCAGTTTCAGGTATATAGTTTAGACAAGTACATAACGGATAACTACAAACAACTGAGCATGGCATTTACGTATAATTGTAGGATTTATTTTAACGAATTGTAAACTTGTTCAACTTTGCTGGGAATGCGGCACCTTGCGAATTGATAATTAAATACGATTACGGAAAGTCTTTCAATTGCGGCATTGTGCTTTGAGGGCTGCAATTTGTATCAAATTGCAGCTTTCGAAATAAGCACCATTTAGCAAAGTATGGCAGAAATAATGGGATAAATTTCGTTAACTTTTTCATGTATTATTGTGCCAGAAACGAGCATATTTGTTGGCAAATTGCGGTAAATGCGGTAACTCATCACCGATGTAGTTGCCCTCACGGATTTGGACGCATTATCATGCGGATGGCAAAGCATATGCTCCTGGAATCTGCTCCCGATCGTTACACGTTCTTGCAAATTTGCGACAAAATGAAAGCAAAAGGCGTTCAACGAAATGAAGCGCGAGCGTGTTTGGAATTCAGCCAGATTTTCACCAATAATACATAAATTTTCCAATTGACTTTGCGGATGCATTCAACTTTTATCTGTAACAATTGCCCTATTAGATATTCCGCAAATTCCCGATTTCATATTGTTCAATGGCACACTTATTACTAATGGCAAATGACAATTTTGACATTTGACTAATCTGTTGCTGATCAATGCGTGCAAAAATTGTCGGTGAAATAATTGGCCTCTTAATGAGGAAAGCGTGATGGATCGGAGAGACCCATTCGCAGCATGGACTTCAGCAGTGCTCTGCAGACCGCCAGATAAAATCATTTCGTCCGACGTTGTACTGGAGAATTTGAAACCGTTCAAAGTGCGATATTCGAATCCAGATCGACCACCAATCGCACATTTACTCTGCAATCTCTATTACCGCGAGTGGTTCAGTCAACGCGATGCAATGCGAACGAAACTTGAAATCAGAAAGCGCGCCATTTTGGCATCTAAACGATTCCCACCTGACCTGGGCCTCAAACGAGCACAAATTCTTGCTGATAAGCGCCGGCGCCAAATGAATTCATGTGACACATAGTTTCGCCATTTTCATTTCACATCTGGAACCAATATGGAGGCGCTGATTGAGTCCAAGCATGGATTAATTCAATAATTAATTCCTTTCAATATTCTAATAATGAGACGCTGTGGAACTTCTTCGTCAATAAAAGCTTAAACGAATGGCAGAACGGCGAATCTTTGATTTGCGAGATGCGCCCATTTAGCTAGCGCAATGTAAAAATGCCAGATGCTGGTGAACGACATCTCGGGAAAGTGAATTTGCAGGAAAAACCCTCAGTGAACGTGCTTATGCTCTCACATACATTCAATCGCAGTCACGAAAGCAAGATTTAATTTTCTTCCGCCCTGGGTTGCCGTTTCGAGATTTTTCCTTGCCGACCGTTCTATCACGTGTTCTCGAAGAGTGCACACTTCTTGCACACTGTGTTGACTGTTGTTACCTTTGCTTCCTGCTTGACATGCTTATACAAACTGACAGGTTGCGCATTTGTCCACGAATGAGAAAGGAAAACTCGACGAAGCTTACAGACAAGAAATGAGCAACATTTTAATGCATTGACTTTGAATGTGACTTCATTTTCTCGACACAAATTCTTAATGGATCGGAATCAATATTCAGAAATGTCATACTTAAAAATTTGACGGCTGTTCATTTGAATGGCTATGTCAGACATATTTGAAACTTTCACATTCATTTTTAGAGTTAACATCCTAGGAATATAAAATAAACGTACCATAAGCGCAACAGTTTTATAGTCGTAAATCCTAGAGTTATACGATGTAATTGCGGATTTTCCTGAGGAAATATAAATAAAATGAATAAAAACTAAAGCATTAATCGAGTGCAAATTGTGATGCGAAATAAATCGAATACGGGAGGTAATAAACTAGCAAACAATATGAAGTTATCGCAGGCAAGCCATATCGTAGAGTGAGTAGAATGTCTGCGAATAAATCAAGTTCAAATTTCGGTTTAATTAGACGGTCGTAATTGTGTGAGTATTGTCCTGGCACGTGGAATGCAATCCAGCACCCAGTGCAATGGAGCAAGTTGCCTATAGTCGGAATGTTGCCTCTTAACCCTGAAGCGATAATTCGGAAAACAATCCACGGACGTGCGACCGAACTCGTAAATCATCGAGATTGCTATTTCGCGAATTTCGCTAGATAACCACGGGCCTTCCAGACCTGTACCTTTGTTTGCTGCTAAAAACGAATCGGCAATTAACACACATGCTGCAAATATTAACGGAAGAACTATGCACGTTCGCTAAACGGAAGCAACTTTTTATCATTAATATTATGCTAATTCGACTTCCATAGCTAACAATTTAAATATTTATCAATTAAAATTTCTTTAGACATTTATACGACAAAGAAAACAGGAGGCACTACAATACACTTGTACTAATGGAGCAAGATCAAAGAATATAGAGGCATAAAGCAAGTAGGAGCCGAACCACAGCTTGAAAACGTTCGTTTCACGATTGGCTCACCTATATATATTATTATTATTATATCAGCAAGTTATGCTCATGCACAAGCCTTTAATATTTTTAACTACAAATTGCACAGCTCTCAAACTGCATGGAAAATGGCAATTAATTCTTGAAACTTGATGAAACAAGACAGGACACGCCCGTATTGCCCACAACCTCGCTGAGAAAATGCGTCCTCCGGCTATGTCTAAGATATGCAAATTGTTTTGAAGAGTTTCGCGAAACTGCGGCAATCACTTGGCCGATAAATTGCTGCGCAACGATGAAATTGTTGCAATTGTTGCTGGTACTCTCCACGTGATAAATACACCGACACATGGATCTCATTTATCTCTAGCATTGAGCAACATCCTTGGGAGAAAGCTTTATCAGCGCACTTCCGTCTTGTGCATTCACGGTGACTTAAAATGCGTCGCTTTGGTTCGCGTTGCTTTAGTGCGTCGTGGTTTGCTTTCCGGGATTCGTACGGCATGAATTATTGCCTTCAGCTGTCCTTCCTTACCGAAATGCAAGTGTATATCCATTATTCTAACTAATGCAATCTCGCTGTCACGAATAAGACGACCGCTTTTGATTTACTCGGCAATGTGAAAAATATTCTCCTTTTCACACTCATTGCACTCCATTAATTTTCGATTTTTTCTCGATTTACACGTCCTTTTTTCTAATTTTCTTCTCTTGCAACGAATACTTAGTTTAACTGTCCAGTAGGGTAGCGTGGAGGGTGTGGCGCACTTGGCGGTACATTTAGAGGGCTGCGAATTGTTGATAATTGGTATGATGGCTATATACACCTGTTAAAAAATGCGTGTAATGAATAATATTAATGAAACAGTTGAAATGAGGTATGCGTGCTTTTGCTTCCTGACTAAACAATTAAGGACTTGAACATTGCTTGTTCATGTCTTAAGGTATGCTTTTGACCAGTGTTAAGTTGTTCAAAGTGGTCTAGTTCTATAGCATGTCAGTTCGGATAGCTGCTGTATTACATTTTGTTTAAGATGGCCAAATTTACGACGTCAGATTTCCTTGTTACCTTGACAGCATTATTATATTGTAGTTTGCGGGATAGCTCCCTAAGGGCAGTACAAATTTGAAGTAGTCGCTCATCACTTACACTAATCTTATCAGTTGGCGGTGGAATGCACCATATTCCCGGCTAGTATTTTCTATTTTATTCCCATTTTTCTGAAGATTGTCCTACTAAGCTGCTTGTTGGACTTGTTGGCTCAATTTGACACCTTGATTACATAGGAAAACAACAATTTCGCTTTCATGTGCTTTTCGTCGTCCTCTCTCAAAAACGACTGTTCTCTTCTGTTCCGAGAGTCTCCGTGGCCTACCCGCTGAGCCCTCTCTCCTGAGTGGACACCACAGTGTTGATCATTGCTCCTCAATATAGGTCCCAACGCTTTGCAAGACATGAAATGTTCTATAAGGATGCACAACAAGAATCAAATTAATTACCAAGGGCTTATTTCGTTTTATTGCGACTAGTTCTTGTAATTTATGGTCTTATTTCTCGTTACATTTTAACCAACCGACTTGCATTCATTGCTTCAAAAGGCTGGCAAGAGCAAATAAAAAACGACATGGAAAAGGCAGCCGAGTAAAACAATAGGCATGAGGTTCGGTCGAAGAATGGGCGCATGAAATGATTCTAACGAAAACGGAAGTAAACACGCTTTAAATTTAAACATTCGCCAAGGATGTGACAGCGCTTGCTTGGCTTCAAAGTATGCTTAAATTTGAAATCCTGCATGTACAATTTGTTCCGCTCAACCGGGAACTACTATGTAGGGATATAAAAGGCCGGCCCAGTGGCGAAAATAAACAACAGAAGAATGCACATTTTCCGCATTCTGCCTGGAATTGTTCTCCGCGCCAAAGTTGTTGCCAACGGAAAACATTTCGACGTCGAATTCTTGGCTTGCTAACCCTTAAATTTAAATGAAGCGGAACATACTTGGTCATCTCATTTTCATTTATTTCCACAGCTCATGATAATTGTTTTATCAAAGATATTCTCTGCACACAATAGCTCTGGTATTAACACGAAAATTATTTGCAAGCTGGAATTGTGGATCTGCTTGCGGCCAGTAGTGCATAACAATAACGTGCAGCAATCCAGAATGCATCATTTATATTCTAATGTGGTGATATTTGAATAAATTTCATTACCTCCTGGCTTTTGTGCACTCCGGTATTCCACAATGTTGCACGCCTGAAGCAGATGCAACTGACTGAAGCGCATAAAGTTAAGGCAAAAGTTTCCTCCTGATTTATTCCAATCTTTAGTATTACGTTTTTGCATTTATTTGCGCAGTTAATAAACATTTGCAACTGCTAATTGAAATTTCAAAATACTAGTATATGTATTTAAAAATGAATGACTACATGACTGTGTGTCTTTGCGTGGGCCTGTATGTCCTGGATATACTCCTAAAATCCAAACAATTCGATCGAATTGAAATATTAGGCATGTTCCGTGTGTTCCTGGGACACCGCTAACTCAAAGGAAAATTGGAGGAACCTCAGGGTTCGAATGTTATGGCGAAGAAACCACCACTTTGCATGACAAACGGCACAGCAATAACGATCGACGACGGTCTACTGCGCATGCGTCTCCGTCCGTTGCCAAGCAACCATTGTTTACCAAAAGAATGCGCACGGGAATGAATTATCCATGCCATATCAAGAAGGCTGAGACAGCGGGGCACGACACTGCAAACTGACACCCCCTTGGCACTGATCTAGACCTTACCTTAACACCTAGCCAAACTATCACACCTCTAACCACTCGGTGGTTCAGTGTTCAGTGTTCAGTGAATTTGTGATTAAAACGCAGCCCTAAACCAGTGAGAGGCCAGATAGTGTAGACAGCGAGGGAGGAATAAGGCAACGAATTCGAGTGAGTCTAAACAAAAGCCCGGAAAAGATTCCAGGCAGTCTGCAAGAGAAATTGTGAGGTTAGGAAAGACACTA
>JAOEHK010071130.1:5734-17263 GCA_025447835.1 Labidoglobus nevermanni | reverse complement strand
TATTTGCACATTTGCACATGTTAGCAATCAGTTTGCAGTATCGTGCAGTATTGATCGATTGCTAACAGGTGGACGGGCAGATGAGCAAATAGAAGAAAACCCAAGTAACGCTGGGTACTCCAATATGTAGTATTAAAATAAATTCATACTGGAGACATTCAAGTTCTGACAACAAAAGCGAATTCGCAATCATAGAGAGAATGTCAAATGTTTGACATGAAATGAAAAATGAAATTTTACGCTTTGCCACTTGTTTGCAAAATGAAAAATGTTGATTTCCACGCTGAAATGACTGCAAATTGTCGCTGCCTCCTAGCAGATGCGGAAAATTCGCGGCCGACTCTTTAGGACACTGTCGCCAGCAAGTGCTTTTTCAGATTGCAACAAAGCTACTCATTTGGCGCAAACATTCATATCGCAATTTGATGTCGCAGTCGAGTTGTAAATTGTTGGATTTCTTTTGTTCTCGATTACAATCAGCGATTACAATCGTAAGATGAAGTTTGGTGTATCACAATTTACCGAACTTCTCGATTGCAAATTTGCAAATTTCGCAAATGTGAATACATTCCATTTGAATTTGTAGCTTGTTTCGTAATCAAGTGCTATTGTTATCTGCTAGAAATGTGGGTTTTAATGGCAAAGAAAAGTTCTACAAACCCACGTGAGGATGTCGTTTGTTTCAATGATAGTCGCCAGTTTGTTTCTTTGGCGTGTAAAGTTTTTGCCAACTTTTAAACGCATCTTCTACTCGACGAAATTGTTATCTGGAAAAACGGATGCTCCTTAATTTGACGCTAACCAGATAAGTGCATAAACTTTGTTTGCGATTTTCTACAAGAGTTAAAATCCAGATTATCTTCCGATTTCGTGTTTCATTATTTAATCTCGGTACTCGGTAGCCGAGCGATAACGCGGATGGCCCACGAGCCTAGTGACTTCGGTTCAATCCCCAGCATAGAGTTACCGTTGACTATCGAGCCGCTAGTAAAGAGAGGACAGTACGTCATCTGAAATGGCAGGTGTGGTTCAATACGATCGTCTACAATGCCCCCCCCCCCACCAATCCTATCATCCCAGCCTAAAAACTAACTGGTCCTACAAGGAGAATGCACAATGGGCCCTAGTAGTAAGGTCTGCGTGGTTGCAAACGCCCTCCAACAATATAACATTAACAATCAATATAGCTTAGTAAGATAAAACAGTGAAAGGAATCACAAGGTTTCCTTCACTTAATACAAACTAAACGGATTTCCCCTTGATACAAATAAATGCAACTCCATAAATACCAAGATTAGAATCAGAGCATATACCTACAAAGGAAATATATTAGAAATTGTAGAATGCAACTGTGCAATGTGTGCAAGTTTTGTATCTTTAGGCTCTCTAGAAATGCTACGACTTTAGGATGCATGAGCTTATACTGAAGTTATTTGTAATTAAATTGAGGCGGAGTCGGCTATTAAACATTGAGCACTCTAAACTTGCTGACGTGTAATCAATATTGAACAATGAGTATGGAATTGCATTTTTAATTAAGAGATTATTTCATGAATATATTATTCTATTTTATGTTTGAATGCAGATTTAGCTCGAAGATTTAGAGACTGAGTTTCGTGCTAATGCTCCTACATTGAAATTGATTTTTATTGTCGACGTCAGCAACAAATTCCTCTTAAATTCAGCATGTTCTTCTATCAATTGCAAATGCCGGATAATTCTCGTCGATATTTCATTTCGGTGCATCTGTCATTTTTATTACAACTGTGATGCAATGCATTTGAATTGTAGGTCCAGATTTTCTGCGAAACTACTCTGGATACCAATATTTCGTACAAATTTCTATATTAGACCTCTGTATATCATAGAATAGCTTCTTACAACAACACAGTTATCAGTATGGATAAATAATAAACAAAAATACTAGATCATATTCTTCAAAGACTTGAAGGATCCATATTAGATAATAGATACCGGAAGATTTGGTTCTCCTCCGAACTTGTAACAAATTTTGATATTTATAAGCAAGCTATATAAATAAAAGAAATTAGGAATAAAGTTTCAGGTGTCACATCATTACTTTCCTTTATCTTAACATGGAAACGATCTTATAAAGAGCTCCATTTCTCAAATAGATTAGGACCTTATCCAGCCTTAATCTGGGCCTGCCTTTCCCATCATAAATTATCTCACAATGCAACAAAACAGGTCTGAATTAGTTGATAAGTTGTTGCTAAGTCGTAGAAAGCCAGAAAGATGAATGATTTATAGAGCGTCTTGAGCACAAATACGCCGGTACTCTACGAGCATGCAGCTATAAGTAAACTTAATTTACTGTAGCGTAGAATAGCTTGTCCTAGTACAGCTATCCTCAGTAGATAACTATTGTAATTTCTGCTGATAAAATCTGTTTCCAAATGATTATTCACCTCCTATACCACTGAAACACGAAATTACATTTTCAAGTTATTCCCATCGAGGGTCAGCGCTCTATTCTATAAATTTCCTTCTGCAGATATCATTCTGAATTTCAATTGATATCCGAAAATATGACGCCCTATTTTGTTAGCAGAAAGCCGATTTTCCCGTCATCCCTCAATATCATTGCATTTCATGCATTTTATTGCAGATGGAAGTATTCGAGGCGTGGAAATTTCAATGCCTCCAACCCACATCGCCCTCAGCGGTGATTTCCACATCCACATCTTGGCGCCCACATTTCCGCCCCTCTTGCTGCAGCTCTCCCGCATCGAAGATGATTCAACGCAAGCTCTAACCACGTTTCCCGTGCTCCCGGAGGCGCGAGCTTTGGCCCTGAACATGACCGTCGTGACCATTTCTTGTGGGTATTTCGCGAAAGGCGGCCAGTACTACATTTTGCTAAAGGTGACCACGAATGCACATGCTAAATCTAGCAATGGTTGAGAACCAATACGGAGCAGAGGAAACATGCGAATTACATTCCAGAAACAGGAACAGTACCCATCGATATACAGTTATGGCAACACCTCCGAAGCGCCCCAAAGTTCACGCCAACGGCCAGTGGAGGACGATGAGATGATAACACGAGCGCTGGATGTCCGATGGCCTATGCCGCAGCTATCATTAACCCCCGAGTATGTCCAAACCTACCCGCAACGGCCCGTGATGGCCATCCTCGAATTCCCCCAAGTCATTTGTCCTCCCATCGCCGGCAATCTCCCGGAGTTTTGGCTGGAGCTACATTACTGCGGTCACTCGTTACTCACCTGTGACGATAGCTTCTACAACACGTCGAAAAGCAATAGCAATCTGCAGGTGGGTGCGCAATGCAATCACGCTAATGACTCCAGAGAGATTAGTCGGGATGAATGATTATTCAACGCGCCACTAGCCTGATCGAAAAATAATGGATGGACGAACATCCGCGATCCCAACATTCAGGGATGTTATTGCCGCTTAATTCTACATTCAATCAAATGAAATCCAGTACCTCGGAAGCGGATATCTGATTCTTAATATAGCCTTCTTTCCATTTACCGATGACGAATTTCAATAAGTCTTAAATCCGCTCGTTTCCCCTAATCCAAACTTAGTAGGTTCACGAGGTAGGGCGTAGTATGCCTGATTTGAATAAAGTCATCACGTGCGCTCTTCCAATAAGTCCATTGGGACAGGCTTGACAGGCGCTCACGTAATTTACGAATCATTGGCCTCGCGAAAATGTGCGTGATTCAATTTCCAGATCCTCTACTCGGAGCAGGTGCGCGGCTTTCCCGGTCGTCGCGTATTGACGCTGCGCTGCGAGCTCTTTGGTCTTGCTGGCCACTACGCGCTTGTGCTGCGGCCCACAACGCCGTATCCGGCCATACCTCACACTGCCGCCTACGTGAAGGTAGGGTTCAGGTACCAGCAACACAGCACCTTTCGGCCATGGGAAATTTGCGTGATTACAGGCCGACTGGAGCGACCAGTTCGTGTTCAATGTGCACGCGCGCAGTATCTTTCCTTGCGAAACCCATACCGGAGTCCCGGTCCTCTTCCAGTACCCATCATGCATTCTGGCCGCCGGCGACCGCGTGCGCCTTTATGCCCGATTACGCGAGAATGTCGCTTCCTTGGCGCCGCCAACGAGTCTCGAGTACGTGGCCGAGCAACGAGTGGCCAGGGGTCAGCATAGCTTGTACTTCGATTGTGACCTCTTCAGCGAACGCTACATCGAGTACTGCTTCGTTTACGTCAGCCAGGCCATCACAGGCGCAGTGGCTGATGTTCGCATGGATTGCCTGCCCACGCTACCAGTTTCAGGTGAGACCATCTGTCCATGGGTCACCTTCATTTAGGCTGACCCTATACCTGGTCTAGAATCGGAAAGCGGTGGATGGGGTGAATGGAGTCCATGGACGCCTTGTTCGAGCACCTGCATTGGGGGCATGCGAAGTCGCTATCGCTTCTGCGATTCTCCACCGCCGCGGTACGGAGCCAAGTTTTGCGAGGTAGGCCTTTGACACGAGCCTGACGTCTACGGGTCACTATAGGGTCAATCTGTTATTGAGTCCCAAATATAAATCTTTCTTTATCCTGTACGTTTATCAAGCAAAATGCCGCCTAAGCCAGCATCGAAAAGCAGCAGTCTTGGGCATCACGCCCTCACCAATGTAGAAATAGCATTCTACGAGCTGGAAATTCAAGCTACTAAAAGCAAAATTGATCGGCTGGTCGCGCTGAACGAACAGTTAGAGGCCGAGAACGAAATTCTGGTCAGCGAGAAAGCGAAAGCGGAAGAGGAACGCGCAGACAACATTCTGAGCGCCAAGACCGTTCTGCAGCAGAAGGTTGACGACATCAGCGAGTGCGAGCATAACGTGCAAGAGCTGAAGCATCGCCAGAAGCGTGAGGAGATCTCCTACGAGCAGCAGCTCTTCGAGATGGACCAGCAGATCACCGAGCGCCGCAGTGAGCTGCTGGCCGACATCAAGGATGTGCAGGGCAGATTGAACGCGCTGGAGGAGTTCCGGGTGCAGCGCGAAACGCTGATGAGGAGATACGATGCGGCTGTGGGCGAGATGGAGACCAAGGAGGCCGACCATAAGCGCGTCATTTACAGCATCGAGAAGAAGTTCCTGCTGGGCAAGGAGCATCTGAAGCGGGAGATGATCGAGCGCCTCGTGACCCTGTCGATGAAGTTTCAGGACGTGACCGATTCGCACATCGCCGTTACGATTCATCGCACAATCCGCGAGAACACGGCGATCAACAACGACTTGAACATTCTGGTCAATATGAAGACGCAGCTCCTCACCGAAAACGATCTGTTTCGGAGTCGCGATGCCAGGTACCAGGAGGTCATCGCCAGCCATAATCAGACTCGGAATGATATCTTTCGCTGCAAGGTGCTCGACGACGTGATACAGGAAGTCGGCCGCTGCCACAAGTCCTATTCCCACGAAATTCGCATGCTGCAGGAAACGGGCACGAAGATACAA
The DNA here is from genome assembly GCA_025447835.1 of Labidoglobus nevermanni. Taxonomy (NCBI): domain Eukaryota; kingdom Metazoa; phylum Arthropoda; class Insecta; order Coleoptera; family Staphylinidae; genus Labidoglobus; species Labidoglobus nevermanni. Next base: position 11,798 of record JAOEHK010071130.1, on the reverse strand, counting down.
TCGCTGCGCAATTTGCTCAATGCCGTCAACATCTTTCTGGAGAAGACCCAGAAGGAGGTTCGATTGTTGGAGCAGAACATGGAGAACGTTTGCAAGGAGAACTCGATAATGAGCAACAAACTGCACAAAGCGCGACAGCATTCCAAGTACCTACTTCAGTCGCTTACGTTCATGAGTTGCAAGATGAAAACGGAATGGTTCAAGCCCCTGCAATCGTTTCTCAGCGAGCGGCTGCAGACGGATGACAAAACATTGGAACAGCGGCAAGACGACCTCATTGAGTTGATATCAAAGGAAATTGATGAAACCGTGGAGAAGGAAATGGTCGGCATGTCCGTGACCTCCGTGTTGGCGTGGAAGGTAGGGCAGGACCTGGGACCTGGGACATTCGCGAAGGCGCCGTTTGTGGAAATCCGATCGGCATATCCAGTTCGCCGAAACTGCGCCACTCAGGTGTGCGCCGAAGATCTGCGTTTGGTCCATGCGGCCATGGACGAACTGTCCGAAGTTGAAGAGGTGGAGGAGGAATCGGAGGAGGAAGTAGTGGGGGTCCAGGATACTGGCTCCCAGGTCCTGTTCAGTGCCTCCGTCAGTGAGCTGAGCAGCAACACAAGCTATGCGTCCTTGAAGGATTTCACAGCGTTGGATGAAGAGGCCGTGGCGGATGAAACGCTCGAGAGCGAGTGGGAGCGAAGTGAGGAGTCCAGTAAATATAACGCAAACAGCAGCACGGATTCGAGCATTCAAACATAAGCTTATTGGATGAATTGCAATAAATTTGTTGCGTTTGGAAATTCGTTTCCTTATTCCGGCGTGGACATGCTTGGTTGGTCGGGGGGTTTGTTGGAGGGTGCAGCACTTAGACCAGGCAAGGCCAACATCGGAGACAAAGCAAATGAATCCAGAAAAAAACTAATATCGACCCTAAGACAGCGAAACCATGAAAACGACAAACAAACTACTTAATTCGAAGCAGATGAATCTGGAAAACGAATGGCGAATGTGTCCCCAGCCAGAAATATACACAACATACCAGGAGCCTTCGGGTCTAAGGTTGGCCGGGCCTATTCTAGGTTCATCTTTCCCCGAGTTCAAGGAGCGATACCACCGAGTTCGTGGGTCAGTTATCTCCCGTACCTACTTAGTTCAACCCGAAAGCTGACCCACGACTGTCGGTAGATAGCGCCCTTCCTCGGGGCAACATGTGGCCCGCGGAACTAACAAGGACGGGGAAGACTAAGGACCACCATGGATTTCCCCGTACTTATCTGCCTCCAATGATAGCCTGGACTTTACATTATGAGAACATCTGTAACGGACAAGCTCGGAGAATTCTGGAGTCCGACGATAGCAAACCCACGGGTATTCCCCGTACTTTTTCCGCGAAGTATTCATATATTTTCAAAGTGGCCCGCGAGTTCATTTGGGTTTGCCGTCCCTGACTTAGACCCTACTATTTGGGCCCGTTGTGCATCCTCCTTGTATGGCCTATTTTTGTTGGAGGGCGTGTAGCTACACTTAGGCTTCTCAATCGGGCCCATTGTGCCTCCTCCCTTAAATAGGTACTACAGCTCCAGCCAGATGAAGTGGCGGGCAAGTTCTAGGACCTTGCTCGGAGGATAGGACATCAGTTGCTTCGAGTCTCAGCATCTAGAATCTTCTTCCTGACGCTGGTCATGATCGGATAGAATCATAGAACATGGAGCGCCGATCCTATAAGAGTTCTGAGGTGTCGACGGCTGAGGTTTATCAAGTTGTTGGCTAGCCCCTGGCTAGGATATGACCTCTTAGTTTGGAAGGGAATATAGGATTTGGTTATTGGGATAGGGTTAAGGAGCATACCGCAACCACATCTTCCAGTCCTCTCTCTACTGGCCGCTCAATAGTCTTGATTGAACCAAAGTCCTTAAACTCGTGGGCGGTGTGGACATGCTTAGAAGTTGACATGATTGTTCCAGGGCCCATCGGTGGACACGGAAAAATGCGGCTCAGGAATTGGGTCTAGCTGGGAGTGTTTCTACACAAACGGCATTTCAGCGAACGCAATTGCTGCTGAAATGCCGGAAGTGCAAGCGGAAGTAGGCCCTTATTGCCGCTGCGGTTGCGTTGTGCATCTTGGTCACGCCAAACCGCGTCGCCTGCTGGCCACTTCATCGCAAAGCTGCCCAGGTCGAACTTTCTGGCTGATTCAGGTAATGGCTATGCGCGCACGGGGGCGGTTTAATGAATAAATCCACTTGATTACAACTTTCCGGCCGCCCTGCACAGGCCGACGAAGAGCACGTGATTCAATTCCGCGTTGAGCAATTTCATTTGCCCTGCGGGACGCAGTGGCTGAAGGTGCGCGATGGGCGGGCGCTCTCCTCCGCCTTGCTGGTCGACCTGGCCGGCGAGCCGGAGACCACTCCAGCGATCATCAATTCAACTGGGCCCAGCATACTGCTGGAATTCTTCACGGATGAAGTATCGACGAGCACGCAGTATTGCGGGGGCGGCTTTCTAGCGCACGCTGAACAATTACGACCCACCCGAAATGCGACCATGATCGCGCCAGTGGCGCAGGGCATTGGTCTTCCGCCATCCGTCCTTCAGCTCACTGCCGTTCACATGGCGACGATCTTCTTCCTCGCCGGTCTCCTGATTGCCACTGCTCTGTTGGGCGTACAGTACGCGTTTCGCTACAGGAAGTACCATATTGCACAAGCAGAGGACCAGGACTCGTTTGTGGACGTCTCAGGTAGGGCAACAACAGACGATGTTGTACACGATCAATGTGTCGCCCTTTTCCAACAGCGTCAAATAGTAGTTTGCCGTTAACTGCAACACAACGAGCCTCATCTAACGCAACTCTCCTCTCCGAAGTGATCTCTTTAACACGGTTACGGCCGTACATAGCAGGAAAGCCCAAGCACTGTCGCTTGCGCGAATCACTAGATTACGCCAAGGATTGCGAGGAGCAGGAGGTCGCTCTGGCGTAAGTTCATTGGTCTTTCGGCATTTCCTGTTTCCTGCTAGGGCTCCTCCGGTCAGTAATGAAATGTGCAATCTAGCGAAGAGGAAACACTGAGCGTTAGCAGCACAATGACGCTGACGCAACAGGAAGACCCAGGCGAGCAGCAAACGACCACTCTGAGCGATGTCCCCGACGAGGAGGTGACTTGCAGTTTGCCCAGTTCGCCGCGGTCCTATGTGGAGGGCACGCTACGTCGGTCCTCGACGATTATCAGTTCGGAGAAGGACCGCAGCACGGAAAAGAGCAGCGCTGATGATGCGTGGAAAGCGGAAGTGGATGCGTCCCACCACCGATTCGGCCACACTCATGTTAGCACGATTGCGATGACGAATGTGAGCATTCCCTGCATTATTTCACTTCTTGAGGAGCGCATCGCACACTCTGGCACTTCGCGCAGCAGAATGCTACGACGTTCCAAAAGCGATCTGGTGCAGTATTCACACGTACCCCATGTTATTTCGTCAACAAGTTCGTGTGTCCCCTTCAATGCACAATCTCAGTAAATATCCAATTCACTTACCGGAATTACTCGTTTTGCCAACTGAACACTTTTGGAACGCTTTCCTATACAACTGGATTGAGTCTTTACATGTTATTACTCAGAATCGGTGTACTTTCCTGTTGCCCGCACCTCGGTCCTTCCGGTCCTGTTATGCTGTCCCACCATTATTCACCTAGTCGTCTCATATCTATCAAAGAAATGCATGAGCTCATCCCAGGGCAGTTTAGCCATCTCGGCGTGGGTCAGTGCCTCCTTCCCTAAAGTTGCCTTTCGCTGCTTTCATTCGGTCTGAATCAGTCTACTTTCCGGTTCCCCACATCTTAATCCTTCCGGTCCTTTTATGCTATCCCACCATTATTCACCTAGTCGTCTCATATCTATCAAAGAAGTGCATGAGCCCATCCCATCGGCGTGCGTTAGTGCCTCCTTCCCTAAGGTTGCCTTTCATTGGACCCTTAGTGCGATGCACTCGTCCACTATGTGCTAAGGTGTTTCAACCTCTTCTAAGCAGTACCTGTACAGTGGATCTTCGCGAAGACCCACTTTAGCTAGGTGCTTGATGGTTTTCTCCCCAGGAATATCTTGAAGTTATGCATTCCCGGTGCTCATTCCCATTCGTCCTGCCTCTGTTGACACTAAAGCCTTCAGAAATTTCTTTCCTACTTGTGGGGGTTCCAATAATTGGTTCCGGCCCGTGTGCAAGGTTTGCGCGTTTTGCTAATTCATCTACCTTCCTAAGCTCAGGATATGCCTGGTCTTTTGGTAGCCAGATTAGCGTTACCGATCTCCCAATTGCTGGGTCGTTGGCCGATGACAGCGCTTTCAGGGCACAGCTCGCTATAGCCGCTATCTCTGCCAGAAAGATGATAGGCGCTGATCCTAATACCATCTTTCATCTCACCCTCCTGCTTCTACTTAATACTAGTTAATATATGATTAGTCCTAGTCCAATATTTAATTCTATTTTCACATTTAGGCATGAAATGAGAATGAGATGTTTCAGGGTTCATATTCGCCTGCAATGAGTGTAATCAGTCGTGCGACAATTCACAGCACAAACCCGAAAGAAAGCAAAGAGAAACTCAACCGTGAGAAATTGCACGCCGCCCTTGGTTCGGATTTCTCCCTATCAATCGGCGACGGAGACTTGGAAATGGATTACTACGATTACAACGTAGTCAATGCGGGAGCAGCGCCCGGATCCTATTTAGGGATGGACCCCGCCTTCCTCGTGTGGATTCCACCGCTAGAAGAGGGCGAAGTAATTCTGGAAGACGGGCAACAAGCACAGCAAGCCGGGGACCCCGGGTCCAACAAAGAGGTTGCAGAAGAAGAGAGTGAGAGGGTCCATATTCTTCGGCGCGCCAGTTTTGAGGCCCCAGACAGTAATAAGTCCGCGTTGGTGAATAAGAAATGCAAGAATATGCACCCGCTGGTAACTGTAGATAATAAAATCTCCTGTGAAGGTCTTAAACAATCTATAGATTTTGCCGACTTGAACGCTAGCCAAGCTAAAGTGGTAAGCATTCAAATGCACGATTTTCCAATGAAGCTGAAATTAGGTTCTCCGGTAAGAATACATAGAGACCGCGTGACTTCTTTGGATGAAAATGTAAAAATAACAAAGGCGGAGAACTTGGATGAAATACGATTCGCCGATGATGATGCTGACGATGAAGAGGACGGGCAGGGTGGTATAGCGCTGACGACAAGTAAAACAATGTCAAAACCTGCGCTATGTATAGGGGAGAGTCTCAAGGATGGGTGCAATACGATCATTACTTCATATCACCATTCCAATAAGGTATCCGCTACAGCGACAACAACACTAAGTTGATTAAGCCAGTAAAATGAGCATTTTGTATACTTCTTTAAGATTTGCGCTTATTATCCTTATTAGCGAATAGTGAACCAAGCCTGCGGTGCTTTAGCAGAGAGCTGCTTCGATTTCCTTGTTATTCTCGGACTATTTGGTCCACTTAATAGACTGAATTATTCTTTAGCTTCACACACAAATATAGTTTAAGGTCGCACTAAATGCTGCGCTTAATGAATCATTCAAATATTAATCAAGCATAACAAAATAAAGGTACTGCTAACAAGTATATTCATCTATTTATCAAAGGCAGTATATCAAAAATTTTACTTTTTATATAAATGTATTATAGGTCAATGTAATATTTCAAACCAAAAACGATGTTATTCAGTTCCTTTGTGCAGGAATCAATTAAAGCTATAGTCAAATCTAGTCATATAATTTAGAATTTTATAATTACGTTTATAGCTTCAATGAAAACTGCACAGTTCTACTTATTGTGTTACTAATTAATAAAACATTTTAATACCAATTATTATAGATTGAATATGATACTCTTTATTGTCCCGGTCATCTGGTTCCTGCTGTTCTTACTTCCTAGATACCTTTTAACCATCATTAGGAATGCCCAAGTGTTTATTTTCTCATCATCTCATTTCCAAGTTTTCATAGCTTATTTTTTCTCTATCATAAATCGTTTCCTTAAATAAGGTAAACGTTAAACAATTGGGCA
>JAOEHK010071119.1:0-17270 GCA_025447835.1 Labidoglobus nevermanni | reverse complement strand
TCGTGAAACCTTCGCGACCCCAAAATTTGGCACCGCGACCCCAAATGGGGTCGCGACCCACAGTTTAAGAAACACTGCCGTAGATAATGCTTTTTCTGGGCATATTTAGTGAAAGTTTCACTACAAAGAAACGATTGAAAACATAGGCAACAAAGTGCAATTGGAACACGCAATTTCCAAGCAGCCCTAGAGTTTTACTTGTATATAGAGTACATGTATAAATTCTGCTAGGATTTGCTTTTAAATGTGATGCAGCTGAGCTCGGCGAAATAAGAAAGCTAAATATATTTCGCCTTAGCAAGATCCGCACCAATCTGCCCCGTTTCCCCTTGGATTTGATTCAATCAACTTGCACCCTGCAATCGGCGAGCAATCTCACGTTGATTGACATTGAATAATGATCATGTAATTAATGATCGACGTGGAGAGAAGATGTGTAATCTGACGAGCCATCAAGACAATATCGCAGATAATGCTTGATAACGTAAATCTCATCTTCACTCTTTGGTTTTCAATCGTTTAATATTGGTAGTTATCAGTACATAGTATTTGGACATTCTAGACCCTCCTTACGAGGAGGCGACGTTGCCATGTAACCTTTGGGGGAACTTTATTTGCTGGGCTGCTGGAGCAAACAGTAGTCCCAAAAAGGTTGCATGCCGACGAGGGAACTGCCTCGTTGCGTGGGTTGTTGCCGACTGACTCCCCGGTTGACGTTGCTGAGCCCTGTAACCCCAGGGTTGCCAAGTGCCGGAAGCTGTCCTCTCAGCCAACTTTTAAAACGTGGCTAAAACCCTGGGCACCGCGTTGAGCAGAGACGCCACATACTCCCCTGCTAGAGCCGGTGTTCTCCGGCTCGATACCAAAGAGGAGGTGCTGGCATGGTTGATGGGTGGTTGATTGGTTGCTTGGTTGGAAGATTGCTTGGTTGGTTGGTTGCTTGATGGTTGCTTGGTTGGTCGCTTGATTTATGCTGCCACACATCTGATGACCGAAGCTCTTCGGCCATCACGTCGGGGTCACTACTTTGGGGGAACTTTATTTGCTGCGCTGCTGGAGCAAACAGTAGCCCCAAAAAGGTTGCATGCCGACGAGGGAACTGCCTCGTTGCGTGGGTTGTTGCCGACTGACTCCCCGGTTGACGTTGCTGAGCCATGTAACCCCAGGGTTGCCAAGTGCCGGCAGCTGTTCTCTCACCTAACTTTTAAAACGTGGCTAAAACCCTGGGCACCGCGATGAGCCGAGACGCCACATAACCTATGTTATGTTTCTGGCGATGTGGGTACTTCTATTACTACTTGTAAAGCCATAATTGGTAGTATTTACTCCCAAGAAACGGACAAGCACGGGTAATACCCATGTTTTGTGACAAGACTTAGGGTATTCCCCGTGGTTGTCCACCAGCACTCTCTACGAGATTTGGCACGTTCCATCTATAAATTATCACTACACCCCCTACACCCCCCTACAATTTCTTGTTTCGTTGTCCTTCAAATAAAAAATCGATCCCTTGGGGGTCGATATCAAGCACTTTGAGAATCACTGGTCCTGAACGCCCAAATACTATCTATTTCTAACTTATTGAGCTATAATCGCTAATTGCAATTTCAATGCGGTGCTGCTATTTGGTATTCAATACACCGAAACCACAGCGAATGAAGAGCGATTGCATTTCTGCTAAAATGCGGTTAACCTAATGTATGTTAAATTAAGCCGTAGATGTGATTGCATACGCAGCGAGTGGAAGCTAACAATTCGCGCTCAATTAAACTATTGCAGATAGTTATACATGCATGATACGCACAACAATTTAGGCGTATGCAGTTTGTTTCCACTGGCGGTGGCTACTTGCATGAAAATGCGCCATTACAAATACCCAAAATAAACATAACGGACGCCTACACCAAGCAGCGAATAACTGGATATACATTAACAATTAGGCGATGTAAGAGATTGCGGTTTGTTGAGTCAGGTAGTGGGCGCACTTTAATAAATAATGTGAGCACGGACGTAGTTCCTGCCTACAATAACGATTTCATTGTTAAGCAAATAAAATATTTACTTTGCAATGTTTAGTCATATGAAAATACGCAAAAGCGAAGAATATTTCAATTTCGCGCGTTGCAAAACCAGCATTATACATAGTCTATATGTAGGGGTTAACCCCTAGTTAGTGGCTATAGGTTGGTCTGGCTTATATGTAAATCCAGCACTGTGTCCATCAATCGTAGATGGACTTCTTTCATAATGCCATAATCTTGAATTTAAATGAACTTCTAATGTTGGATTTGTTGTCTGGCGTTTTCACTTTTCTTTCGTTTTAATTAAGAGATGTCTTTGATTGAGTTTAAAGTATATATTGAAGATTGATTGAAAGGTCAATGATCAAAACGTGTAATTCCCATTTTCAAAAAACAATAATAACTGAATCTAGATATAAAACATGAACCTAACATCTATATCACGGCTTATATTAAATTTAAGATTTTCAGTAGTTGCTCCAAAGGCTGGAATAGAAACATAAGTGGGACAAGTGGGAAGTGCGAGATTGTAAACTTTATCGCGGTTCATCTAATCTTCTTTTGAGCAGATTTATTAATGAATTCGTGACATACCGGCTTCGAATGGCTTAATTAATTGCGCGAATTGCATTCGCAGCGAACAAACTAAACAATGAAGTGTGTAAAGTGCACATACTGTAAGGAGCGCTTGCGGTGAGGAAGTGCATTAATTAATTTTCTGTTACCCGAGTGTGAACTTTGGAGGAGAAATCAATATGTGAATTTAACTTACTGTTATTGCAGGCATTCAGCACGCAGCTTTCAGGTTTAATACTCGCAAATGACGTTATTTCAGTCTTAATGATAATGGATCATGAATTTTGCCTGTTAGTTCTATTGGCGAAATGCATACGACGAAAAGAACAACGAGGATCCGCTCCAAACTATTTCCGTATGATGGATAAAATAAGAGGTAATGGAATTACATTGTTTCATGGCATATAGTATAGATATAGATAGATATTTATTTAAATTGACAAAAAAATGCTATCAGATAATGAATAATCAAGTTTGGTTTTAAAATTGTAGTAGGCCTAAATAAATTACATACCTCTTTAATCAATGCGTAAGCAATATTACCTCTATATTATATTTACTGTATATATTCATGATGCTATAATCAGAGATGATACTTAACCATAAAATTTTAGTTTTTATAGTATTCCCACAAATTTATTCAATTAGAATGAGGGCAAATGTGTTATATCACATTATGAGCATTGTAAGCAGCATTTATGGAGCATTTCAGTTTAGGAAATTGTAGATCGTGCGACTGATCGATCTTATATATTACACAATTGAACAATTGAAAACTAGCGCATATTCGAATGTACTGCACAATTTATCGGTTTGTCTGCTACAGTTTCTTTTACCAATTTGCATGATGTTGACCGTAGCAAGCCAATCACCTAATAGTACTTCAATTAATCATTTCCACAATCCCCGCCCATTGCCATCATGTGCAGGCTGTAACCAAACATCCAGGGAACGCCCGTGGGGTGAAAAAAGCCAGCGTCCTAATTTCTAAATTTGATACTCTTGTGATGTTTATTGGTCTTGGCACCGACACGATCAGCCTATTAATACCAGAGTAATAGATAACGCAACAGCCCTCATCGGAATACCTTACCTTACCAATCGGAGAACGGTTATCGACCCGCAATACCAGAGGGTATCAGTTGCCCTGTCATCACAAAACCCAAAACTGTCAAGCCACATACTACTATTTGATGACTTTCTTGTAACTGATTTCGCGACTTGAGCCGAGGACATATTTCCAAATCATTCTGTGCCAGCTTGCCAACAACATTAGTTGTCATTCAACTTCCACCCGCTTGGATTCCAAGCAACTGAACTTCTTGGAAACTTATCAACAACTTACTCTGGACGAGTGATAATTAAACGAAACCGTAACTACCGTTTGCAATGTTAAGTGACATTGTGCAAGTCTACGACAATAAATTTGAGTTTGGTTTGCAGGCGGTTCTAATTACATTAATTGAACCTTTACAATGTTATCAATGTTACGCTAAATCCCCAAAGTATTGGTCAGTATTGATCTCGTTGCTTTTCTATGCCTGTCGATTGCATATGATATACCCTGGAGTGATCGAACTTAATGGTGTGCATAAACTTTTGACCTTGGGGCATAATTATTGTTATCGCCAATACACACTGCTGCACTATGCCGGATATTAAGTAACAATGCCGCATAGTGGAACGTATTCGTACCACACAAATTTGTTTCATAATTCCACGTCTATTGATCCAAAAAGGCCATCACTAATTGGAGTTTATCGGTGGTATGCGCACGGCTTGCAAATGAAGTATGAGAAAAAATTGAGGATGTGCCAACAATGAAGTTTCCAGTAAGCGGATATACTTCAGATATCTGTTTTGGCATGAGGGGGTGCCGATAACAAAAATCATTTTTCACTTATTGTAGTTACGTAACTTGGGATATCGATAACTATTTAACCAAAGGCACATTGCCAAGGGAGCTAATGTGTTTTGCGACCCAACCGCCAAATGTGCATTAGATGGTGTTGCTGCGGGGGTGGGTTGACTGCCCGGCTCATTTGCGTCGAGTCTCCAACGGCTAGGAAACTTCAGCTTGTATGAAGACGCTATGCAGGCTGCAGTTGGACGCTAAACTAGCGAACGAGCAATTGTACGCTAAAGGGGGTGGTTTTAGATGTGCAAAGTGCGCAACTGCTCAAAATTTCAGCACTGGAACTCACTACATGCGTCACGGATGATGTATTGTGAGTAGCGAGCTGTTTTATGAGGATATAATTGCTGAGAGTGTTGGGAGTGTTGGGTGTCGTAATCTGGACGGCTGGAAATAGGGAGTGAACGCCTATTTCGTAGCCGAAATACTTTCGAGTTGAAGCAGATGCATCCTGCACATAAAACGACTGCGCAACATATGGCAATTGTACGCGTTCTATTCGGGGGTGGTAAGTGGCCCTAGATTAAAATTAAATGTCTGTAGTTTGTTGTGTTGGATTTGTGGCTCATGTGACTACTCGATCATGCGTGTGAGACCACATTACGCGCGACTGCATCACTGAATTGGAAAATTGTCAGGTTTCCGAGGAAAACCGCGTTACGACGCATTTAATTCATGTTGTCCCACCCTCAATTTACGTCTACGCATGCTGTATTTAGAGGAAATGTCCTAAGAACTTATACGGATGAATTATTTTAAATCTGGATTACTGGAATTATCCATGTGGGGAAAGATAGCAAATGTGTCTTCAATTTCTCGAATGCCAGAAATTCCTTAACTCAGCATGCACATTTCTCCTCTCGTCAGCTTTTCTTGTCAGTTCACCATCTAGATTAATGCACAAGGCAAGTACTTGAATATTCGCTGAAGTGAGGGTTGTTCCCGTCCCTTTATTTTTTGCATTTTCGCTTAGACCGTTTCCTTAATCCTCTTTATGAAAAATTTGTCGCATTTATACGATAATTATACCTATTTTCTTCCTCTTATGAATATTCATTTCAAGTTAGTATTTTTCACAGGGTTATCCATCACCTCATTTCTTAGTTACTGCATTTTTAACCACGTTCATTCCGTCTGAAGTTCAAATTAAGGACATTTGTAATTGTAAATCTATAACAAGCGAATACTCGAAGTTTGCCTCGTTTCACTCTATTCGATGTCTTAGACAGAATCCAAAATGTTCAAATTAAATTGGTCTGGAGGCTTAATCTTTTGATAACCAAGTAACCATAATTTTTTTAAATGAAAGTGATAATATCGCTGGATCTTCAATAGTGAAATATGTTGTTCTCTTCTTAAATTGAATAATGTAGACCTGGATACATTGTCAAGTTGGTATGAAAACTTCTTTGCAATATCCTAAACAATATACATTAGAATTAGGACAGTACTACTTCCAGGCACTCTCAATTAGCCTGCTAGACTTTCTGTTCCAAATCTGCATCCGCATCGTCCAACCCGTTGTCTACATCAGCCAATCCGCCCACAAATTCGCTTATAATTTATGTGGCCCACAATCGTGATATATCGCTGCAAAATCTGGCGGTGGATTTGTTTATTCGTTCTATACCCGAAATCTCTTCTCCTCACTTAGATTTTCACACACGGCATTGTATAAAGCCATACATTTGCTAATTATCTCTATTCCACAATGCATGAGCCAGGGCGGATCACTAGATCGTTAATTGGCCTGGACAGATTATGGCACCACCAGGGTCGGCTCCAGGTGGAAGCAATCGATGCGTTGCATCGGGGGGATTCTGCATAGGGGCGCTATAAGATGGAAGCATACTAAGTCATTGTAATATGACGCAGTGATCAAGTACGGGGATACCAAACCCGTCGTCTGGTGGCACTACCTCTGGTATTCCCCGTGCTGTCCCTTTCACCTTGGAACAGCATAATTAACCGATTTTATCAGATTTTCTGTAATGCGGCAGGCAATTAGCGATGGATTAAGTGATACAGGTATGCATTTGTAGGCCAGTTCAACGAGATTTTATTCTGAAAGAGTTGTACATCAAATGTGTAACAACAACATAATCTGTATATATAACAATGAATGTATGTGCGTGTGTGTGTCTTCGATTTACTCCTAAAATAAAAACTATTCGATGGAAATGAAATATTGTACATGTTCCGTGTACTTCTTGGACACCGCTAACGGAAAGGCAAATTGGAAGAACCTCATGGTTCCAAAGTTATAGGAATAAAACGGCAATACCGCTCGAATACCGAACGATTGTTTACCGACCGAATGCGTCTATGCCATATCAAGTAGGCAGCAGGACACGACACTGCAAACCGACTGTTAACAGATGGACGGGTAGATGTGCAAATTTGTAGTTGAGAGCTAAACATTGAAAACCTTTACGTAGGTTTCGGGAATGGTGGCAGATATGAGTAAGAATTCAAACATAACCTCTTTTCGACTAATGTCAAGCAATATATTAATAAAATTTCCATTAATTAATAGCTTTGGCTATATTCCCAAGCCATCCGGGTGTGGTCACCGACGATCTAACTGGACGCGTGCAGGCGAAGCTTCATGAGGACAATGGGCTGACGAACGAGCTCTCCACACAGTTTCCCGAGGTGTCGCGGACGACTTTGTTTAAGATCTTTACCAATAAGCGCAAGACCTCACAAAATCGCCAGGAACATGGTATGCATATGCCTTCATGGAGCGATTCAACAGCGAAGGTGAAGCATTACTCAGTCAAATAGTGATGGGCGCGGAAATGTCGCCAATCGATTGCTAACAGGTGGACGGGTAGATGTGCAAATAGTAGTAAAGCCCAAGCAACGCTGGGTACTCCACTAGTACCAAATAAGCATTGACATAAGCATGAAATTACACGTTAGCTGACTACAGAGTGCCTAACGTTTATCTGCTTGAAAATATCTGTCGTTACCTGACTTCAAACATAACACCAAACTAAGTAGAGGGCACGACATGCTTACACATTTATTACATTTGTTATTTTGGGGAAAAAGTTGTTCACAAAAGTCGGTATCCGTAATCAACTTGATTCATTACGTTCCAGCTGAGCTACTGTGATACCAACAGACTTATTGAAATATTGTAATTCATTATATATAATTCAACATATATATATAGATTTAATATTGAAATATGGAAATGGGAAGGTTTTCAAGTTTTTTCGTTCAAGGAGTCCATTAAACATCAACAAAATTGATATGTTCATAAATAGACTACTAGTCTACAATCTAAAACTTTTGCGATTATGTCATAGTGTACATCCATGTATGTCAACAAACAAGTAACAAGGAACCGCCACCATCATCCTTAATCATCATTCTCGCACGCACTGAAACTGTCACCGGAGTTATTCGTATGCGCAATGCGGGGAAATAATGCGCTACGTGTGTATGGTGATTATTAAGTTTTCCATAAATCATATTTAAACAGAAAGGAAGCATACATCTACACCAGTGATGGCATTTGTTTCCTTTACGAGCATTTGTGCTCTCGTTGTCCCGCTTCTTATCCGCACTGGAAAAGCTGTTTAATGTTTTTCGCCGTGGTGGTCCCTAAAAACTTTCGTGTCCTATTTTTGCCATCTACAATGAATCCATTTGAAACCACATGCACGTAAAGCGATATATATGAACGTAAATAGTTGACAAACATTTTCATTTCATTATTAGAAAATTGTGTACCTTTCTGAAATTTGCAGATTGCAAAAAGTTCATAGTATCAACTTTTTCTAATCTTTCTACCCCGCTCTACCCCTTCTAGCAGTGTGGGGGTTTAAAGTACAATGCTCTGCCGAGGATTGAACCTAAAACGTACTGATTTCTCCATGGCTGATGGCGGCTAATTGCAAATAAGCTAAATCTAGACTAAAACACAGTCCAAAATTCTAAGCAATGCGGGAATAAAAAATGGCTGATTTTTGTCTACTGCGGACGTGAGGGTTTCTCCCAAGTATTGCCACCTTTACACAAGAATGTCGGGGTTACTGCAAAGTTCATAAACGGTTGTCTAAAGTTTCTAAACGAACTTCGTCTAGTTTCATGTGGAAGTTTAACTTCACATTGCACTTCAAAAATGCGGGCGTTAAAAATTGTTTATTTGAGCTAGTAGACTATAGTTTTATATTTGCTAACCTTTCATTTTTAGCCAATCTCTTCATATACGCACATTATTTGCAAGGTTTTCTCAAAGGCAGAACTACCCTATTTAGGGCTCTCAAATATGAAAAGTAAAAATCAACCCAAGTAATTTCATACCCGTTGGCAATATCTGTTACCTCTATCTATATGATTAATCTCTGTCGTCCTTCTGTGAATTGCCAATACTTTGTTTATGTATTTCGTTTTTTCGAAGCTAAAAGCTGTGCCAACTGCCAATCGGGAGTATCCCGTTACTGCAAGGCGATTCGCTGTGGACAATAAATACTGAACGCAATAAAAATACCGCAATATATCAGGCGAAACACAACAGGAGGTACCGCATAACACCGGCAGCCATAAAGTCATAGTGTATGGAAAATATGGGACTATTCCTTGATAGATTCTCCCTTTCAGACCCACTTCAGCTGTGCACCTCCATCAAGATTGAGGATGTACCTAATGCGCCTCCGCAATTACTTATACTTTACAACGAATGGCTTTGCAAGGGATTTGGCTTTGTCAAAGGTTACAGGGCCATCTTTAGCCCAAGCCAACGTTGCCAATTTGGCGCGAAAGTTAAGTCAACTAATAAATAAGTACAAAACACTGCAGAATAAAATGATTTGTTAGAGAATGAATGAGCCGAAAATTCCTCGCCAGTTACCAAATGTGATTCAAATCTTCGTCGCGATAAAGTTCAATTATTTGCAAGAAAGTGTCGGGAGCAGAGCTTCCCATCCAGTGGAATTATGGGCACCAGGATAAATTCGACTATAACCGCTCGCGTGCTTGCCATTGACTATAAAATACAATTAAGTCGGGAGGCGGCTCTGCGAACATGTTGCGAATCCAGGCGCGTGCACCCCAACGATGTGAAGCAGAGTATTAAAGTGGTCGAAATGGCGATAGCACAATCCCTGACAATTTACGCGCGAGCTAATGCAAACAGTCATAATAACGTCGAAAGCATTTTAATTGCTTTTTGCTGACTGTCATATGTGGTGGTGCCCTTTTTCCATCAGCAGCAGCAGCAACTAAACGATTAAGCTCCTAATGCATTTATCACGCTTGCGCCCCGCGGAAACACCGCGGAAATGCGGGCGGTCAACAATAGGTTTTCCAACCGTTAGTGCCGCAATGTGCATGAAAACAGACGCCATCCGGCACAAGTTTGCAGCTGTTAGTTGCCGCCATCGCATTCATAATTCTGCTGCAGAATGCTGACTCAATTTTGCTGAAGTTATGTGCACATTCTTCCCGATTATGCCACTTTCTTTACCCTTTCGAAGCCCAGAACTCGTTGCGCGAAAATTAGTTTTTAATGGCTACAAGAGCGGAGTGCAAACTACACTACTACTATTTTAGATAATTCCGACTATTTATTCTATAGATGGGACAAGGACAGGGATAGCCTGGGCTTTCTATTAAGAGACCCATGTACTTCCCCATACTTGTCCCGCAAAGAATTGATATATTTTCAAAGTGGACCTCGAGTTTATTTGGGTTGGTTGTCCCTGGCCAAACGCATAAAAATTGCAACCATCGGAGAGCAGTACGTGAATCGAATCGTAATTGAAACAGACCTAGTTTCATTAAAACTTAAATGAATCAGCATCACCTATTGATCGCGTCTGAATGGTATTCAATCCAGAACAAACAAGGAAGAACTGAATGCCCGCTAACAAACTTACAGTACGCCGGATGTTGCGGTTTTAATTAGACAGCCAATTGAAATTAATATTTGTTGGCGAAGGCAACGAAATGCGAAAAGGAATGACTGCTCGCTGCTAATTTGGCGCAAATCTGGTTTGCATAACTGCGAAATGCAACACTGGCAACAGAAACTAAATTACTGTTTAATTCTTAGCGTAATCACATTAATAAAGCGTCGACGAGGAAGGGCTACAAAGCTAACGCATTTTTGTGTTTCGGAGTACGTAATGAATGAATGTTCACGAAATGCAGATTACACAGCTTGCTGACATTGTTAATGCAATTCCAGCCAAGTGAAAATCCTTCACAGTCAAATTTATTTGCTGGAAAATCCTGTGAAATATTTAAATAGATATTTTCACTACTACGGCATTATATAGTAATTAACTACTAACACCATTGATAATTTTACGTCGTTTTTCAGCCTTGTTCTAGAATTTAGTTTAATGAGATAATAATTCAACTGGATTATTACAAAGTTGATAATCCACAATTAAGCAAATATCCTGAACCGGTGCTATGTAAACTTGTAAATTCAATTTTCCCATCCTTCCTTATTGATTTTTCCGCCAATTACAGCATTATATCTCAACTTAGTTTATCGCCATGCCTGTCAGTTATCAAAGTTTTCCAATAAACCATCCGATGAGTTTCAGAGGACAATCAATATATCTTGAAAAAGTGCCATCGCAACGGCTCATCGCAGTCGCATCTGGACCATGAACCCGGCCATTGTGTACACATCCACATGAGTCCGAAATGGTCGTTAGTTTACTAACGCCTCCGCCCGCGAACAATAGTTCCACTTTCAATACGATGCTAGTGCCAGGACCAATAGACCCTGGCACCGAGGACAGCGTTAGGCTATGCAATCAATTTTAGAACGTCGTAATATTTTATTGCACATTAAACTTTTGTTTGTTTTCCAGCCGCATGGACAAATACGGCATTATTATTAATTGTGCCAAGACTTCTTTTACAAGCGTAGCATCGAATGGGTGGCAGTTTTAGTTTTTTACTGCTTCATTAAACGTGTTTAAACTGGGGTTGCTGCAGGATCATTGAATCTTATATCCTTCTAGAGGGTGTCATGAAATCACTCGGGTTAACTTCCTCCAATAATCATTCAGACATGTTGACTATGACGATGTAAGACATTAAATAGTTTTTAACCGAAAAGCCAAATGTGTACCACAAGAAAAATGAGGAAATAACTTGATAATGAACGAAACCTACATTGATCAATTTTGTAGGAGGTTTTTGGATAATAAATATACGCCCCGAAGTAACAAAGATGTCATCTCCAATATATAATTTTAGTGGATTTAACCAATCGGTTTCGGCCTATATGGCCGTTTTCAGGCTCTTGTTTAAATGTATCTTGACTTGATGTCAATACGTTATACAAATTACTACAAAGACTCTTCCTTGCTTTGTGATATAGAAAAAACCTACGTCTGTGAATTCTTTACTTTAGCCACGTATTTCTGCACCACTTTTCAATTGCTGCCTTATTATTAGAAGATATTCGAGAAAATAGAATACCCTATAAGTTTTATCGTTTTTTTACCTTTTCTACCACGTTTTTTAAATTGACTAATAAATTACATTGATTAATTGAGGTGTAAGAAATGTTGCAAGGTGTTTTTTATCCCCCTGCAATGCCTGTTTTACGTGTTTTACAATTTTTTGTAATGAAATTTTAGGTTAGGTTTTTACATATAAAGAGTAAGCGGTGCTGCAGCCCCACATTGCGTGTTACATAATTGATAAAGATTTTGAGGAATCATAAAAATATCAAGGAGTACCACATGGTAGTAAACTCAAATAGAGTCAGAATTTTTATGTTCAGAATGGCTTTACTACAGTTAAATTTTAGGGTTAACGTTATTTTAACAGCCGAAAATTTGTGAATTTTGATAGACACTGGGCAATGGTTTTAATTGAATTATGTTGATTTGCAATTATTCTTCACTTGTAATTATCACTTCAATTGTAATGCTTATACAAATCAGTATTGAAACAAATATGAATTTTAATATACGTTAAAATGCGCTTTATGGCCAATTGTCATCTGTGAATACTATAATCGCAGATACAATGTGTATATATACATTTTATTTAGAATTTAAATATACTGACATGAATGAGGGAAACAAGTAGATAAATATCAAATAAATGGGGAATAATCACGCCGTGTGTTACGCAATTTTAAATTACTTTCAATTATTCCATTGTTTGCTAATCTCTGCAGCCGATTCGGAAATGAATTTCATGAAATTTCGGGTACGTTCATTTACCTCTCATATCGCTATTATTTGATTAATCATTGTAATTGATACCCATGTACGTTATGAGTTATATTGCAATCAGTACTCCAGTAGCTTATTATCATGGTGAATTTCCACTGTTGTTCATGCCAATGAAGGAGAATTGCAATGTGTACTTTCTATTTAGGAAGAAAACCTTTTGTTACTATTCAATTAGCAGCATAAGCAGAACCAGCAGAAGGTGAATTGTTGGCTTCATCAAATTATAGATGTGTCTCATTTCTCTACCGCTCAAGGCAGAACAAGACAGTAAAAAGAAACCCAGGTGTAGATAAAATGGTGTAATTCGATCTGCCATCAATTGCATACGCCTTGCTGCAATAAAGCAACTGTAACATCATCTAATTCTACACCATTCGAAACAATTTGAAGAAGCGAAATCGAAAATGCCCAGTTGCCGACTTTTTGTTTGCCAGATGAGGCAAGGGGTATAGAGGACAGAAGCGAATTTCAGTAGCGGAAAGCAGCATGGGTATAAAGCTCAATACTTTCGTTTTTTATCGGGCATCTCATCGACTTTTATATGCCTTCACTTTACGCTCTTTTCCGCTGATAGTTTTCGGACCTTGCCACATCGAGGCGCGCGTCCTAAATGCGCTCCTTGGGAATTCGCACAACAAGGCACAAGCCAACGATTCACCCAACTTCTTAAGTCGTCCGGTTTCCACGCTTGCTGCAACAAAGCTTCCGGATCAGGACTGCGTAATCCTTAAGGGCACGCCTGCACTTGGCCATGGCAAGCGGCAGAAAGAACGCACTACTATTCAATCATCTTAATCTTAATCGATCTGCATTGAGAATAAGCATCGATGTTCGGTTCCTTCTTATTACTTATTTCATTTTTAAAAGATTATAAACTGTTATTACGTTTTGCACTTAAATACCTCCGACTTTATTACTATTACTATATATTTTTATAGCGCATGCAGTGGGGTCTCGAAACTCTATTTCACAATCGTGGGACACAGTTCAGATATTCCTTAGAGAACTGCATTTAAAAATTGCAAAAAATCTAATTCTGCTCGGGTTATTATTATTTCCAAAACAAGTCCGACACCAAAAGGTACAAGGACCCCCGATTAAACAAACAAATAAACGAATAAGGTATTATCTAACATTCAGTGTAATAAAACTATATGGTTGATGAATAACATTTAAGAATACCAAGAAGTGCATGCAAAATGCAACAAAATGCAACCGAATTGTGTCCTTAAATGGAATTACACAAGTTTCCACCCTATGCATGATGTGCCGGAAAGTTTTAAACGTATTGAAATCCTGCGCCTACGTGTGTACTTTTCTTTTATGATGCTAGGCATGGTGTACTTTTCAGTTATAAGCTGGGCAAAGCCACACAAAGACCGTTTGCAAAAGTTTGAAACTTTTTCTTCTGCAGTTAGACTCTTTGCACCTGAATTCATTTTGTCTTTCGTGAAGCAACCATTCACGAAGAAATATGTAA
Source organism: Labidoglobus nevermanni (assembly GCA_025447835.1). NCBI lineage: Eukaryota > Metazoa > Arthropoda > Insecta > Coleoptera > Staphylinidae > Labidoglobus > Labidoglobus nevermanni. Next base: position 3,053 of record JAOEHK010071119.1, on the reverse strand, counting down.
TTTTATTATTCTTTCCGGTTGATATGTAAATTTTCTGGGAAAATAAGTTCTTATACAATCAATATTACTAGTAGGAGTCAAAATCCCTTGTCTGAGGAAGTGAATGAAGAGTTACGAATATCAACAGTCCTCCAGGTTCTGGTCATGCCCTACTAGGACATGTTTACGTTGATAAAATTATCTTAGAATGAAGGATTCGTCAATTAATAAACTCGAAATTATAATTTAATAAATAGCAGTAAAAATGAGTAACAAGACCGAAAGAAACAACTAAAGATTCGAAGTTATTTTTAGAGTCTTGACAATACCTTACCAACTTCGTATTATCAACTCAAAACCACATTATTCTTATTAAGAATTCCTTAAAATGAATAGAATTAGTACATACAAGCCACCAGTTACTTCAAAATTGTCCAGATTCGCCAAAGCATAGATGTAAGCTTAGTACGAACCTCGAATGTGGCACAATTGCACTTCATTCTTAAAGTGCCTCTTAATTAAATTAATTTTAAAATAAATTACATGCCACTTGCACAAAAGCGTCACAACAAGTCCAAGTCTGACAAACAGTCAAAATTTATTATCCCGTTTCGCAGGACATTATGCAATATTTTGTATTCGCCTTTGGCGGATAATAAACTGCTCCTTTTGTATATTACGCACCACTCTTAAGGGTGTCCGCATTGTAAGCAAGTGTGATAAAACATGTCCGTTGAAGGCGAAGATAAATTCGTCGCCACCATTTTCCGCGCCCAGTTTCATCTTTTCATTGGACATTGCACACATGTAGATATTCTCCATACCCGAGGGACGTTTGTCAATCTCGTCGGCTCATGGAAACACGACAAGAGTGGAAGAAAGCATTGGACATACATAAAACATTCAAGCTGGGATGCGGACGAGAAGCTTTGATACCATTGCCATTGGCATCGTCGCTGCCCGTGAACATCCTTTGTCCTGATCCAGGCAACATCGCGGAGTCGCGATAAGCAATTTTAGAGAGGTCCGCAGGCATTCGGTGGCATTTACAAATGACAAGAAAACATACAAATGTGTTTAGTTTCGCTTGTTTTGCGCACGTTGTCAAAATAAAACAACATTGTTTTATGTCGTTTTATTCAAAACTAACTTGAAAATCATATCAGCGACAGGAGAATTTATTGCATCTTTAATCCATCTTATCCATCTATATCCATCTATATTATATCCATCTTAAATAGCTAAGCGTTCACGTGACAATATGGAACGTATCGATGACATGCAGGAATGCGGCCTAATGTCTCAAGAATGCCTCGAAAGCGTTTTCAATGACGCTGGAATCTATCTGTCAGAGTGTGCTTTTCAAACCGCTTCGAGTTTCCTTGTTTTAAGCCGTCCTTCCTGTCGTTTTTAATGTATTTGGGGTGGTTATTTGATATGGGCGTTTGCGATCTTATTATAAATTTCCAATATCTGATGTTCGTTTTAATTCAGTTGAAAATATGTTTCGACCGAGCTGTTTTGCGAATAAATTATCCTTGCACCTGCATCTGGTGGATGAGTTAATTAGAAATGTAATCTTTGGCTGCGTACGAGTTCGAGTGCGACATGCAATTTAGACTGACTCAAAGTACTGCATAGCGCTTTCTGAATTCACTCATGAAAATTCACAAGCCAGACCGCGATCATTATTTAAGTTGATACACCTGCCCGAAGTCGGATGTGTCTCGAGACGCGCGAAATTTGCGAGTTCACGGTGGTTGCACCCCCGAAGGAGTCGCGACAAGCAGCGAAATTACGTTCGCCGTGCTAAGATAAGTGACTTCGTGTGCGAGCGCACTTAACGGAACTGAAAAACCACCTTCGAACGAAGGTGGCGTCGTAAAGGGATTTGATGTATCCCTTAGAAAATTATAAGCACATGCCAGGACTCTGTCCGTGTGAATTTAGTACACAAGGGCGGGATACTTCAAGTTCAAAGTGTTTCCTTGACGAATCAAGACTATCGCTAATATTTTTGGAATAAATCACTGTTGAAATCTCCATAAAACCTTCATAATACTGAAAAGCTGTTTAATGCTATATTCGCCTTTAATTAAGTATACAATGTAATCTAGGAGGTGATCTTTTCTATGAGTTTTAGTAGAATCAGGCATCAACCATGAAAGAATTAATCCAATATCAGATAATGACGTTTGGAGACTATAGGCCTTCGGTTTTCAGAAATTGTATTTAAAGGACGGGAAACACAAGCAAAAAAGCCACGGTCGATGTGGAGCTGTATGATTGGTGCATTTGGCGCACATTTCTGCCACACCATGAATTCTATCCAATGCACAGCATTCCGAAAAGAAACGGAAGCGGAAAATAATCTATTGTTGAAGGTTTGCAATGTTACAGTGGAAGCCACAATGGCAGAGCATATTGCAGCTCGCCGAAATGGCTGCAATCGCAACGGCAAATAGACAAATGTGTCAACAATATAGCTATTCGTCCTTTTGCTGCCGGTACGGGTATTCATTTAATTTATTTATGTATATAAGTTATAGGGGGAAATTTTTAAAAGACAATATTGCGTACTACCTGGAAATGATTTCCTCACATAGCTTATTTATGGGTTAACAAAACAGATTCAACTACTTTATACGCATTTAGTGATTGTATAAAAAACTTTCCAAATCAAATTTAATTAAAATATTGAGACATTAGAAATTTGCGTTCCAACTAAAAGAAATTGAATGCATATTTGAGAAAGTGTGGTCTAACACTCAATCATCCCCATACTGCGATGCCTGTAGTGACCACGGTTGTCGTTGGTCGTCCTCGCTTGAGGAGACAACTCCAAGTCTCTGCACCTCAGATCAGTGAGGTGCATGTGGCATGTGGCATGTGGGCCGCTTTCACCCTTGCGAGCACTCCTTCATAAACAGGCAACGTCGCACAACTATCTATAGTATGAGCTTTCTCTTTTATGATGGGTCTGGTACCACACGCATGTTGCGGGGCCTCGCTACACAATAAAACTGTATATTGCAAAGAGAAAATATTTATTAACATATTTGGTACAATTAAAT
>JAOEHK010071108.1:0-17273 GCA_025447835.1 Labidoglobus nevermanni | reverse complement strand
CCACACATGGGTTACCCATCAGCGGGTGATTATCGTGCATTTGTGCATTTGCCCTCAACCTCTTTATTAAAAAAAAGTTTATAATCAGACTGCCTGATGAAGACATTGTATGTCGAAACGCGTCGCAATCTGTGACGAATATATTCAGCTTCTCTGATACAAGTAAAGTTTCTGTGTAACCTTATTAGTATGTAGTTGAAAAACGTTAATGCCTCTTCGATAAACTATATGTTCACCTTTATTACGACACCTAAACTTTAAGGTTGCTAACGAAGAAGAACTCCAGCAATTTGTTGTCGAAAATGCGAAGATGGCTGAGGAAAGTTCGGAGATATTAAGTCACTTCCTTGTACAAACGCCCTTGGACGGCGAATCGGAATTAATTAGCACGGAAGCTGCAGAAAGCTTCGAATTGCAGAAAATCATCATAAACTCGGCGAAATCGGTGAAATCGGTGAAGACGCAAACGCGACCAGTTGGTAGCCGTCCAGACTTGACTCCTGCTGCGTCCCAATTGGAAACCGCTCGCCTGGAGGGTGTGAAACATGCTTGCGAAGTTTGCGGCAAAAGCTACGCAAAGTCGGCCAACTTGAAGATCCACATGCGGACGCACACTGGGGAGAAGCCGTTCGAATGCAAGTACTGCGATAAGCGGTTCCACCATTCGTCGCACCTTCGCGAGCACATTCGCCGGCACACCGGGGAGAAGCCGTTTCAGTGCTCGGTGTGCCTGAAACGCTTCACAATCACCGCTGAGCTGACCGTCCACATGCGAATGCACACGGGGGAGAAACCGTACGCATGCACGCACTGCGACAAGCGGTACATCAAAGCCTCTGACCTCCAGGTGCACCTCCGCATGCACACGGGTGAGAAGCCGTTCGCCTGCACGTTCTGCGAGAAGAAGTTTGTTAGCGGGTACATCCTGAACGCGCATCTGAAGACGCACACCGGGGAGAAGCCGTGGACGTGCCAGATCTGCGACAAGGCGTTCTCGCAGTCGTCGCATCTCAGCGTGCACGTGAAGAAACACACCGGCGAACGGTTCAAGTGCAAGCTTTGCGAACTGGACTTTGCGCACTCATCCCAATTGACGGTCCACATGCGCGAGCACACCGGAAAGCAGCCGTACAAGTGCACGCACTGCGACAAGGTGTGCAACTATGCAGCCGACCTGCAGGCGCATCTGATGAAGCACACCGGCGAGAAGTTCGCCTGCGACGTCTGCCAGAAGCAGTTCACGACCGTGGCCTATCTGCAGGAGCACGCAAGGACGCACACCGGCGAGAATCTGTTCGCCTGCGACCAGTGCGAGCGCTCCTTCACCAGGCACACCTACCTGGCGAAGCATCTGCGGACGCACACGGGCGAGAAGCCCTTCGTCTGCGATCTGTGCGGGAAGCGGTTCACGCAGACCTCGTCGTTGAACGCGCATCTGAGGAAACACGCCGAGCCGAGAAAAGCCTTCAAATGCACGCACTGCGATAAAATCTTTACCACACATCAATATTTATCCGATCATATGAAATTGCATTAGTTGTTTCTTGTATTGAAAGGACACATTTTGTTTATACTGTTGAATATGTGCATTTTTTGTAACGTCGGGATCGGTCTATCCTCCCGTTCCCCGTACCTCGGTCCTTTAGTGCTATCCCACCACTATACACCTAGTCCAGGGCTCGCGAACCACATGAAAATTCTTTGAAAATTCGTGGTAATGTCGGTTTATTATATACCAGGCGCTACTAAGTGCCCCATTGTATTACGCGCCTTACTCTCACCCTTGAACGAGCCAAAAATTGCATGAAAATCTAAGCGACTGTCGTAAACCGCAGATAGTTCGATAGTGGAAGCTCTTCTGTACATTTAGTGTGGCCCATTTCAGCTCCTGGCTGGCTCTTTTAATGGCCAATTGGCTCTTCCTCGCTAAAAGGTTGGGGAGCCCTGACCTAGTCGTTTCATGTCTTCACAGAAGTGCATGAGCTCGTTCGAGGGCAATTTTGCCATGTCAGTGTGTGTCAGTGCATCTTTCCCTAAGGTTGCCTTCCGTTGCACTCGCCCACTATGTGCTGAGGAGTTTCATCCTCTTCTAAGCAGTACCGGCATAGTGGGTCTTCGCGAAGGCCCACCATAGCTAGGTGCTTGTTGAACCCGTAATGAGCCTTACTAAGAGAACTTAGTCTTCCACGTCCTCAAATGAATGCAAGGCGATATCTTGGAGTGATGCATATCCTTTCGGTCCTTTAGTGCTATCCCACCACTATTCACCTAGTTTCATGTCTTCAAAGAAGTGTATGAGCTCGTCCGAGGACAATTTTACCATCTCAGTGTATGTCAGTGCATCTTTCCCTAAGGATGCCTTCCGTTGCACTCGCCCACTATGTGTTGAGTTTCATCCTCTTCTCAGCAGTACCTGCATAGTGGGTCTTCGCGAAGGCCCACTAGGTGCTTGTTGAGCTCGCAGTGACCCGTAATGAGCCCTACCTACTAAGATAACTTAGTCTTGCACGTCCTTAAGAGAAAGCAAGTCGATATCTTGAACTGATGCATACCCGGTGTTCATTCCCATTCCTCCTGTTTCTGTTGACACTAAGGCCTTCAGAATTTTTTCCCTACCGGGGAGTTTGCTGCGCTTTTTGCTAATTCGTCTGCCTTCCTAAATCGAGGATATGCCTGATCTTTTGGCAGCCAGATTAGCGTTACGCATCTCCCAATTGTTAGGTCGTTAAGTCGCTGTGCACACTCCTTCACAGCGACCGACCGAATATTGTTTTTTTTAGATAGCTTGGAAAACCCTGTTTACGGGTACCCTCGTAGCAAGGTTATGTCGGATTCGTCCGAGGACCCTACCGACAAAAACCAAGCTCCAGCATTCAACCCTGAGGTTATATATGCTGTCGGGGAACCGAATATTGGCCGATGACAGCGCATATATGTGTACATACAGGTAACCCTCAGTTTACACATGGTTTGTGCTAGACGACGATTTCCCTGTTCAGTCTGGGAATCCCCGGGATCTGCGGGCATTCATAGCATATCACCCTGGCTGCCCTCATCGTCTTCTCGATTGCTTATATTAATTAATTTCGATGAATTAGCGTCAGTTCGTTTCCCGAGCGACAAACGCACTCATATTAGCCATGCTTTCTTTATTACATCACAGATGCCGCAGTAGTGCATATAAATATGAAATTCAAATCTAAATTTTCCTCATACAAATTCGATGTTTCAGCTAGCTACTAGCATATAAATGATAATATTAATAAAAAATGATAAAAAGGAAGTAGTCCTCTCCAATAGGGTATTTCAATAACCGTTGACTGACCGGTTTCGGTAAAATAACCATCTTCAGGGTCGTAAAATATTGAATTTTGGTTTTAGCAATCACTAAGATTGTAAAGACAGTTCAACAGTGAAACTATGAAACCAAACCAAATTCAATATTATACGACCCTGAAGATGGTTATTTAACCGAAACTGGTCGGTCAACGGTTATTGAAATAATATATTGAATTGGCATTTATATGTTTAAACTCTAACATTATGAAGATTGCAATAATTTAATAAATGATTGGTTCACACTACCGAAACGCGTTGCAGTGTCAACCAATCTTTTAAACGCGTTTATTGAATTATTGCAATCTTCAGTTATTGAGATACATTATTGGAGAAGACTACTTCCTTTTTATCATTTGTTGAACACCATTTCCAAAACTTCTACGAATCTTCATTTCTGATAATATTAATATTGATTCGTGTATGCTGCAGTAGGAGGTAAGATTAGCATATAGAGCAGGGGTCGCCAGACTTTTTTGAACGTCGGCCCGTATATAATTTTTCGGGATCTCCATCGACCCCCTATAAAAGTAATTTTCAAATAAAACTATCTAAACTTCAAGCACTGGGTGTACCCGATAATGCTTATCACGAAAACTGACGGCGTAATAAAATATACCAAGAAATACTTTATGGATGGGCCGACTGTAAATTCACGGAAATGCGAATTTTGAAGACTCACTTGAAACAGCAACTTGCAAACACAAGGAAAAGCGACAATTAAAGTAGGAAAGAGATGGCCCTTCTCGGAGGTATGCTGGTCAAAGTTAACCAAGTAACCAAAAATCTCCAAAACTTCTGGACCTTCATATCAAATTTTAACCAAGTAACTATAAGTGCATACGCAGTTCGGAAGATGTGCATAACATATTAAGAATTAATTTCACTTGCAACGCGTTTCGATAACACAGTGTCTTCATCAGGCAGACGACAACTATGCCTGATCTTTTAAACTCGACTTCTGCAAATTCGTTTGCTTTTCGTTATGGAGTTTAAACAATTAAATGCCACTTCCATCAACTATCATATTAAGAATTGATTTTGCTTCGATCTCCAATACACCCTCTGGCTTAGATAGACCCTGCCTTTGGCAAATAGACCCCTGGGGGATCTAGAGATAGACCCCACTTTGGCGACCTCTGATAAAGAGAGAAAAGGATGTCGGCAGTGTTGTTTGTAGAATTAGCGCGACGCATTTAGCATAAACAAAGCACTCGTGCCGATGCTGCAGCATCCGGGCGCATTGGGTGACTGCATCACTCGGCGGCGAAGAAGTCGCGCACCGCGACGCCGACGAGCGCCACGACGCCGACGCACGACGGCGTCGGCGGCGTCGGCGGCGTCGGCGGCGGCCGCACGCAGCTGCACATCATAGTGCGATAGAAGAGTTGGCCGGACAGACATCCGTGCGCATCTTTCCGGCGTCTGTCGCGAGTCGCGCTATTTCTGGTCTTGGTCTAAATTCGCGCTCCACGCCGACCCAGATCTCGCGAGAATGTGCAGAAACTGCTCGCAAGTGACCGCAAGTGACTAAGTCGTGTGCACCACCTAGTGGATATACCCAAGGAAGAAGAAGGCGAAGAAGAGCGAGTGCGCGCTGGTGACTTGGTGACCGATTTGGGATGCGTGACGATGCGTGACCCGCGCCTCGCAGGACTCGCAGGATGACTTTGCGGCGATGGGGGGCGGCTGCGTTCTGTTGCTGGCGGCGGTCCTCGCCGTCGGCACGACGGCCGACTGGTCGGACTGCCCCAGCCCGTGCCGCTGCAAATGGGCGTCGGGCAAGAAGACGGCGAGCTGCCGCGACGGGCCGCTGGTGGCGCTGCCGGACGCGCTCGACGCCGACATGCAGGTGCTGGACGTGAGCGGCAACGCCATCCGGCAGCTGGGGCGCGCCGCCTTCGAGCGCGCCGGCCTCATCAACCTGCAGCGCATCTTCATGCGGCGCAACCGGCTGCGCGCGGTGCACGCGGACGCGTTCAGCGCGCTCATCATCCTCGTCGAGCTGGACCTCGCCGACAACGAGCTGGAGGCGCTCGCCGCCGGCGCGTTCGCCGGCGCCGAGCGGCTGCGCGTGCTCACGCTCAGCGGCAACCCCATCCGCGAGCTGGTCGCCGCGCAGTTCCCCGTCCTGCCGCACCTGCGCACCGTCGACCTGGCCGGCTGCCACCTGGTGCGCGTCGACCCCGCCGCCTTCGCGCACCTCGCGGCGCTGGAGTCGGTGAGCCTGCGCGCCAACCGGCTGCGCGCGCTCGCCGAGACCGCGTTCATGGGCCTGCCGCGCCTCAAGGCGCTCGCCCTCGACGGCAACCCCTGGCGCTGCGACTGCGAGCTGCGCGCCTTCCGCGACTGGTACCTCTCCGGCAATCTGCGCTCCTCGGCGCCGCTCGCGTGCGCCGCGCCCCCCGAGGTGGCCGCGCGCCGCTGGGCGGACGTGGCGGGCGCGCGGTTCGCGTGCGCGCCCCAGGTGGCGCTCGCGCCCCATCCGCCCCACGTGCAGGTGGAGGCCGGCGCCAACGTGACGCTCGGCTGCCGCGTGCGCGGCGACCCCGAGCCGGCCGTCAGCTGGCTGTACGACGGGCGGCCGCTCGCCGCCGCCGGCCACGCGTGGCTCACGCTGGAGGCCGAGGAGGGCCTCCTCGACAAGTGGGTCAACGTCAGCGTGGCGAACGTGAGCGACGCCGACGCCGGCGTCTACACGTGCGTCGCGCGCACGGCGACGGCGGCCGCCGCCGCCAACGTCACCGTCGCCCTGCCCGAGGTCGTCACGGCGACGACGCGCCTCAGCAATGCGGGGGCGGGGGTGGGGGCAGCTGGCGGCGCCTGGTGGTGGGCGGCGGGCGTCGGCGGCGGCGGCGCCCTCCTCGGCGCGCTGGTGTGCGTGGCGGCTGCCGGACGCCGCCGCCGTCGCCGCCGCCCCCGCTGCCGCCACCTCAAGCCCAGCGTCAGCTTCACCGACCAGGAGAAGAAGCTGCTGGACGTGAGCACGGCCACCACCACGGCGACGACGACGATGGAGCGCAGCTGCGAGGCGCTGCCGCTCCCCGCCGCCGACGGCGAGCGCCATCTGCCGATGGCCGTGTACCCGCTGCCGCCCCCGGCCGAGTTCTCTGGGGGCGGCAGTGGCGGCAGCGGCATCTACATCTCGTTCGCTGTGAGTCGAGACCACCACCACCACCGCCAACTCTACCATCACCACCACCTCGATACGGCCGGGTGCCCTGACTTGCTGGACTTGCCCCACAGAGTGGCGACGTTGCCGCGCCGCCCCCAGCCGGCGAGCGCTGCACCGAAGTATGATAACATGGGCCCGCGGGTGACGGCCGGCGGCAGCTCCACGCTCTCGCTGCCGGACGCCGCCGCCGGGGAGCTGCTGCCCCAGGCCAGCGCGTCCGGCCGCCCGCTGGCGCGCACCAGCCCCGAGTTCGTGTCGCTCTGAGCGCCGCTCTGCCGACGAGGACCAAGGACGACTCTGTCGCTGTCTCCGATCTGTCCTCTCCTTTCTACCTAACCTTTGTACCAAAAACACCCACACACGTTCACGAAACCAAATAACCCTCTTGTGGTTCATCTTCAATTAGTGCCTTTGCTCATTATAATATATTTTAAGCAAGAGATACTGTACGGTGTGAAATTAGCGGCGAATCAACATGATCAGGACACCATCGACTTTCACTTACTTGTTCCACGGAGGAGAAACGGACCATATTGTTGAAACTAAATTCAAAGCTGCAATTGATTCCTTGAGGAGGCCGTCGACTTTCGTATATTCACATATAGAAAGAAGCAACTTTTTAATAGTCTACAGCAGAGGTCACCAAAGTGGGGTCTATAGACCCCCCAGGGGTCTATTTTCCAAAGGCAGGGGTCTATGTGAGCCAGGGGGTCGAAGCAAAATCAATTCTTAATATGCTATTATCAACTGCGTGGGCACTTACAGTTAGTTGGTTAAATTTGACCGGAAAACTTGCCAGAAGGACCATATTCGCACTTCTATGTATTTACAGGCGGCCCATTCATGAAGTATTTCCTGGTATATTTTATTGCGCCGTCTGTTTTCGCAGTAATCATCATCGGGTACTCCCCGTGCCTGAATTACTTTCATGGGGGTCGATGGACATCCCCAAATATTATATAGGGATCGACGTTCAAAGAAGTTTGCCGACCCCTGGTCTACAGCATTGGTTTCCAAACTTTTTTGGCACACCTCTTTTATGGGAAAATATTATTTACCACCCTTCATTTACATTTAGACCAGGGACCCAAATTAACTCGCGGGCTACTGAAAATACATGATCACTTCACGAGACAAGTACGGGGAATACCCGTGGGTCCACCCTGGGTTTGTCCATTGCGCCATTTGCAGATGTTGCATTCATGGACACCACGGCTTTTCCCGGGCGACGAGTGGCATGTAGGGTCAAATAAGGACGGGGGAAAACCCTTGGCCACTTTAGGAATGACTGCTCTACAGACTCCAAAGATGGGCGGATCAAGTGGTCAAACCTGGTTCAGCCTTAGAAATTGGAGGTAACTTATAGTATAGACCTGGGCTCCACAAACTTCCGCTAAAAAAGAGCCCAATAGCAATTAAAACAGGCAACAAGGACCTGAAATGAGCCACACAAATATACAGTAGACACTCGATTTTCGAGTATTACTACTTTCGAATAATTCGCTGTATCATAAAAATTGCTACTTTATTCCAAAATCTTATAATTTATAACACTCAATCAATATAGTCTGTGGCATCATTATCAGTTCTCGATACTACTGGGAATGGACATACACTATTTTAGCAAAGGAATTCAAGGCAGAATCTGTAAGGAAAAGGTCGGAAAGAACTATTTGCAGTATACCACGATATTTAGAAGAGCCTGATACATGAGGACCACATGATAACCAATTTTCAAAGACCCGCAGCAGTCTTTGAAAAGAGAACCCTGGTACAGATAGATTCACGAAATAGATTCAGTGATGCATGAAATTGAAATATCCTTGTCATTATAGATTGATGATCAACATCTCTGAGTTTTTTAATTGTTCAAGTCTAGGCTGAAGATATTTTTAACAACATTGGCAGCCATTTCATGAACCATTGATTTGCGAAAGTCGATAGCCTCCTGAATGCATCTACATTCCGTGCTTGAGTAAAATGTTTCTTCATCTGAAGAGTCTGAATCATAACCAACGTGGGTCATGTTAGGGCCAAACGGGATAATTTCGTTGCACGAACAAATAATATGGTCCAACCTAGTACTTCTTCATTGTCTACGCCAAGCACGGCCAACCCAAGGGCCACGGATTGAATAAGTATGGGGAATACCCGAGGTCCATAGCGCGGATTCCAGAAAATCTTTAAATATTTATGAACGTGGCGCAACGGAGAAATCCGGGGAATTCTCGAGTCCGGTAGTGGTGGATGTATGACGAACACGGGTATTCCCCTTGCTTGTTCCGCTTCGTATCTCAGTTTATGCAAAATATTACGATTTTTTGCGCGTCCTGCAGAGTCTTGATACATTTCCAAAGTAGCCTGCGGGATCATTTGGGTTGGCCGTCCCTGGTCTACGCCATTCTCATTGAAGTAAATATATATATCTAAACGCATTTACCACATCGCAATGAATCGCGAATTCCATTGAAAACATTTTGAATGTTGAACTGATCAAGCTACTGTACATGTACATACGGGAAAGTTCTTCAGCTGCTACTCTCATCTCCCCGAAACCCTCCACGAAGCGAATCGTATTGATAGAGTAATTGAAAGCAAAACGGGACGCATGGGACAAGTAGAAAAGCAGAAAACGAACGCCAGCCAGCTTCCAAGCAACTCAATCAAGCACGCCGAGGACGAATTTGCAATCATTGCCAATGAATATTACTGTTTAGGCTGTAACACTGTTCCACGTAAAACTTCAATCTTCAAGCCATTCTCACATTTCATAAACCCTCACGCACACATTCATTCAGAATTGCATTGTAAAATTTCAACAATTTAAACGTTGCCAGAGGAAGTTGTTCAATTATATTTGATATCTACCAATTGCATTGTTTTGAAATGGAATATATTCCGGTGTGCAAAAACAGCATATGTAATTAAACAAATGCAATGTTACATCGCAACCTCCAAATAATGCAAAAATTAAACAAATTGATGGGCGAACAAATCCCAGTCCTGTTTAGATTGCAAGCATTAATCTTGGAACTGAAGGTGTCCTTCGTCCTGGCGTATATGCGGTCGGCAGGTGGACAGGAACAGGAAGATGAACAGGATGGCTATCAAGCAAATGACATACATATTACTAATTCGATAACTAATTATGATTACGATTATTCTTCCGACTACTCCATTGTATTCGTGCGTACCTACATCTTTCTGTTGAATGTATTTATTGTTGAGCTGTTAGATAAAGGGAAATTATAAGAATAAATTAATCTTTATAATTAAACTAAAATCCACTGACTTTTATTCTCCCCAGCAAAAGGATATCTGTCTATCTGTCTGTCTAACGTATAATCCAACTTTAAGGGTTCCCTTATAGCAGGGTTATGTCGAATTCAGTCAAAGACCAAGCCGACTAAAAACACAAGCTGCAGCATTCAACCCTGGGCTTCCATATGCTGTTGAGGAGTAGAAGATGGGGCTTGCTAACCACTAGACACGTTGGGATAGTGTTTAAGGGGTGGGGGTGGGGGTGCAGCTGGTTCGCGAGCCCTGGGCTAGACCCAGTGTCATAATGAAGATTCTAGATGTGGAGATTTTGAATCCGAGACAATTGTCCTACCCACCGAGAAAGATTCTGGAACTTGCCACAACTTCATTTGGCTGGAGGAGTAGAACCAGCACAAGGGAGGAAGAACAATGACCCCAAATAGAGGGACTAAGTGCAGCTATACACGCCCTCCAAACGAAAAAAGCAGATGACCCAAGAACCCAACCCAACCCAAGAATGCAATCGTTCATTGGGATTGTATTGCTACACCGTTTTTGAAATTCGTTGTTTCAGAGAAACGTTTTTATTGCAATACAATGAAGGTAATGGGTAACAGGTAATTTCTGAAGTCATGGCTTGCTTAGAAATTAGGTCGCCAACGAGAGAAACGCCAACACTGTTTGATCTAGGAGATGAGCTTAAATAATTATTTATCTAGACAACGTAGTTAGTCTCATTGCACGCCATATTTGCGAAGCAAACTTGAAATTGAGCTTTTACACTTTCCTCTTGCATTATTTCGACTTTGTGCGCTTGGTTAGGTTGTATTCATTCAGCAATTAATGAACGTTCATTTCCCGTTCTCGTTTCAGTTTATTTGCCGTGGGAAATGGGTCATATGCTCAATCAACACAAACACAACCTTTCCTAACTTATCCAAATAGAATTTGATTCTTTAGCCTCTAGATTTTATTCTTGTACAGATTGTTAAGGGACTGTATGCTCAAGTAGCGTTGGAATAACGTTGAATAAAAGTATGAATGTCACATTGACATGTCAGTAACGAAAACAACTTCAGCAGCCAAACTGATTTCGCTTCGGAGCAGCAAACAATTCGCAAAGTAAAAAGACGATTGAAATGCGAAATGGCATTGCGAGCACAAAGCATGAAAATTACACATTGTTGATGCCGGCGAATCGAACATCATCCCTCGACGGTACAAAATTGAAACGATAGAGGCGTTGGACTTCCGTTTTGTCCTTTTCTTTAGTCGTTCCGCTGACGGTGGCAGATATTAGGAGGCTTAATTAAGTGCAAATGTTGATTGCGATAGAGTTAAGCCTCCACTTCAATCTATCCTTTTCCCACAAATGCGTCACCTGCAGCTGCTAGCAGCCATGTTTGAACTAACCTCTGCTAGCAGCCATGTTTGAACTAACCTCTGCTAGCAGCCATGTTTGAACTAACCTCAAAGGGTGGAAAGAATGCGACAGCAGATTGCAGAGATTCAGCGCGCATTATCTTCCCAGATCTGGCATCATTTGTCTGCAGCAGCCACAAAGCTTGAGGGAATTGCATCAAAAGCCTCTCGTCGCCATTATGCTTCTATTGCTGCCGATCTTCCCGCCAAATTGGCAATGATAATAGTAATAACACGTTGAACATGCATCTGGGCCGGTGATTGCGGCAACGTTGTTGCTAAACAATCGTAAAACACGAATGCAGACGCCGCCACGAGTTGTGTTTGCGTTACTTGCACAATTCCCGCCCATTTCAACGTCAATTTGTTGAATTGCAGTTTTCTGCAATAAAGCATCAACACACTGCGTGTTGTTGGCTCCCAGGATGATTGAAGGACAATTGCCACTTGGAAATGCAGTCAATTGCGTTTTTAAATGGAGCTCATTTCGTTAATTTGCGTCGAACTATTGCATCATTTGTGTCAACTCAACATGCATGTCGTATTGATTCATATTTTCATGAAAATAGATTGATTGCTTCGTGGAAAGCAGAGCAACAAATGCAAATTCGACGAGTTACACAAAGCGTGCTTTGAACCATTCGGCCAAATGGGAAAATGTTTAATTTATTGCATTCTGGTCTCCATTGGCGAAGGGCCATTGCAAAGCGTAATTTATTCATTTGCAATGTAGGTAGAGCAAATATTAGAACTGAATTAACAACAATATTAAATGATGGCGGTTAGCAAAAGTAGCAATTAATTCTTTGCATTTCGCAGAACTTGTAAAACTTGTAATGAACGTAATATCTGGTCGAAAATGAACATATGCTGAAGTATAATTACTCGGTAAATAGATTTCCTTTGTGGTCATATGATGTTAACGAAACGTAGAATTACATTCAAGTGGGCATCAGTATGCGGAGCATAGTTTTCTAATTATCTCGTCTGTCAGTTATGAAAAGTCTTGGGCAAGCAGTTTGTCAACCGAATTGAGATTTCGCAAGCGACTTTCGAAACTCATTTGCAATTTATTTCATGTCATTTGTCCTGAAGCATAAAACAATTTTCATGATTGTTGAATTGTGCCATTATATTTTTACAATCTCAGTAAGATCTTCAATAATAATGTAACAATTCGTATACAACGCTGAATTGCATTGTAATTTACACAACAGTAATAAGCTTCGCTTCAGATTAGAGGGAAGAAGTAACGCTAATTTTTACGTGCCCCAGTTTTGCCATTATATACATTATTTAGCGTTGATAATAAATCATACACTAGGTTAGTGCAATCTCAGAGAATTTATGATTCTCGGTCGCCTGGGATTCGAACCTAACCCCAAATGATAAATGTAGATACGTGCCCACTCTACCGTCAGCCATCAACCCTTTATTAAAGAGCAGTTCAAACTTCAATTTCAGATATGTGTGCACTAGCTAATTGATAACCTTATCCGATTTATAGTTCATCGAAAGCAAACAATTCTCACAAACTATATGGCAACACTGCATTAAAGATGGCGGCCGAACAAACGACGCTTAACCGTTCATCTTCAGTTCAATGATGATAAGTTATCCTAAATTCAGCTCAGAAGACTAGAATTTCTAGTATTACTTTCTAGGAAGTTGGTTTTAGGTTGTTTATTTGGCCGTTTTTCGAAAAAGTTTATTCCATTTTGTAGCGAATATGTAAATTGTGGCAGACTCGTTGAATTCGCGTGCATTTTACACGATTATTTCGCAGTTAACCGGATCAGGATGGTCGTCGTGGCGCTGTTGACACATTGCAGTAGCGTTTTCCGCTGCGAACGTACGCCGACCACCAAGACATCCCTTACAACGTGTCACCCAACGCCATCGCCATGCGCGATTTGTATGCGGGTGCGTTCGTTGCGCTTATTTTTTCGGGGATGTTCTCGCACCACCAACAAGTGCACGCCCATATTATCAGCCAGCATGTAAAAGTTGATTAAATTTGCAAATGCAATCGAAGCTCCCCTGTACCACCAGATAACTTGTATTAAACTTGCATTAACCGTTAATCCTTAAGAAATTCTTCTGTCTTCATGATTAGACCTTCGACCGGTTCTTTCTTTTGTGATCGTTGCGTTAGGGGACCTCTCTTCCGTCATCCTGCTGATATGGTCGTTCCATTGCTGTTTTCTTTGGCCAAACCATTCATTAATGTTCCTTATTTGGCATTCTTTTCCTCGTTCTGGACGTAATCAGGAAGTGTTTTGGCATGGTGTTTCGCTTCCTGGGTGCAACAGAAACCAATTTTTGCCTCTTTCAGTTATATTTCTTCTTGCCATCTGTTCTTAAATGTTCCATGTTCCATTGCATTCCATTGCTTCTGAGTTTTGTCCTCGGTTCTATGAGCGTTTTAGAGTTCTTTTACGCTGCTAACTTGATCCACTAACCGACGAACCTTCCAACTAACAGTCGACCATCTTGGCAAGAACTCCATTACGAATGAAAAGTAAGCGGGAAGGTGAGGCAAAGAGGGAACGTTTGATAGCGGTTTAATTACGTTCTGTTATCGTCACGACGATGAAGAATCATCAATTATTCAGGCGACAACAAAGGAGTCAATCAGAGAGAAATTGGCGAAATGAAGGATTCGAAGGTAAATTTACGCGCAGCATCCTGAGAAGTGGTGAAGGCAGGCATTCTCGGCCCGATTAATCGTGTACGACAGCTGATTTAATCCCATGCAAAGGATTAAGATGCAGCGAGGTTTATCGGTTTCGCCTCCAGCTGCGCAAGGAGCGAGGAGGCGGCTCTGTTTCGTTCCGATGCTTAACAATGCGTAACATTTCAACAACGACTCGCTGCCAACGCCTAGCAGAAGGATAATGTTTAACGTTTCATAATTATGCTAATTTCGTACAAATCTCGGCGCTTCGCTGGAGATCTATGCGCTGAATGCTTAAGCTGAACGAATTTATTTCTTGCATGAATTACTTCGAATAAAGTCGTTGCTTATCGTTTGTCTTGTAACCTTGGATTTGCTTTCGCAGGAAAATGGCAGAATTCGCGAATCCAGTAATAAATGATTAGCTTTAAGCTTATTTACATTTTAGGTGCAGGTGTAGTCGCAGCAATTATTGTTTCAGAAAAGGAAAAAACTGAAAGTCAGTATTGTAAAACCTGGTATATGGGATCTCGATAAGTTGAACCACGCTGTAAGCTACGTGCACCTTTGTATGGAAACAGTTTTCCGAGCATTTCCCACGATTGAAAATACAACACTTTGACAATCACTTAATAGTAAGAATTTGTTTCTGAAGAGCAGTTCAATTCGGCAATCACTAAACATCACTTAACAATCGCTATTATAATGAGATACTTTTGTGGACGAAAGAATTCAAGAAGCTATCAAAATGACCAAAGAAGTCAGACAGAGTTTTCATTTTGCCATTTCCCGGGATAGGGATTTGATTGAATCGCGAATTCTGCCATTTCTCTGCGACAAAAACCGAGCTGACTATTTAGCACTGAGGTTTCTACGATTATTTTTAGTTGAATTGCTATATTTTAGTGACACGTATTATGTATGCAGGCTGTTTTTAATCATATCCACTATATTGTAATAAATGAGGAAAATTTCTAAATAATCTGTATACATTACTAATGAGAGGATTAACTTCTTCTGTTATTCTGTTTAATCCGTGCGCTTACTCAGATTAAGTTGGAGTATAAAATTATTAAGTTGTAGGTCAACTCTGACCATATAAGTAGCATATAATCTGGTCTCTAGTAGAAGTCATTTTCAAATGAATCGACGGAGGGCTCGGAAATAAATTCGAACACGCGCTGGCGTCGTAGGCGGGAGCGATAAGCACTATGAAAAGGTCTCTAATGCTAGTGTATGCTGATCCGCCGACCAGGACTGCAGGATACTGGAGGATCAATGAGCATCCGAAAACTTGGTCGTCTCTCGACCTGTGGGCTCGTATTCGACCGCGACGAAGTCTCGGACTGCTTAATTCCGTCACAGTGCAATGAACATTTTGCTTTCGTCCGCAATCGTCTTTTCGCCTTGAGCTCCTCTTTGCTTAGAATGTGAAAAGCCGCTCACGGCTTAAACGAAAACCGAATGGCTTACATAATGAGAATTTTAAATGTTCGTTATTTATATTCTAACTTTATCAAAGTAGCCATGTTAGTTAACAGTCGTTATGGCTCTTTTCCAGTTGTAGTAAGGTCTTGGTTGTTTCTGGAACAGAACAGAATCTAAAAGATAGTATATTTTCAGCACTCAAAGATATCGCATAGTATTTCAAATAGTAGTGGGATTATCCTACCGAACACAGCTTTTGTAGAAATCGGTGTGAGGTAGAACCAGATCTTTCATGGTTGGCAGCTGGTTTCCGGTCGGAGGAGAGATTAAATTGTAACACAGCAGTAACGCCGGAGTGGATGATTTCCTGTTGATTTGATACAATAAACTTTACGGTTCATCAAAAAGCCATGCGATGTGGTTTTTTTCCAGACGTGCTTTTACTGCCCGAATACTTATTGTCCACCTACTCAAGGCATCGTCAGATTTTCTGCCGCATATTGCACGAACACCAACCGTGCATCCGGATCTAATATTTATTTCTCCATTCCAAGTTTTACTGTTTGTTGACAACTGCATCAGGCTGATTGCATCCTGCTACTGAGGACGACTGTACTTATCCCAGGATGAGCACGCTAGCAAGGCCAATATTTTATGATTGACTCTTTCTCTTATTACTCACTTTATTAACAATATTCGACGCTTCGTGATGCCTTTTATTGCTACTTTATTACAATGCCAGACGTTGTACAAATTTGAAATAATCTAGGATCTCTTAAAATCGTCATTATTTTCCAGGGTATTATCAGACATTTGAAAAACAGGAACGTAATGAAAGATTGCGGGAAGATAACTTTTTCTGCAACCAAAAGTCCGTGAGTTCGTGTTGGAAACTTGCGGAAGGCGATGAGATGAATATTTAAATTGATTCGGGGCAAAGTTCCAAAGATGGGCGACGTGGCTAGGCGAAGGTGGTGCCGGTGCATTTGAAGTTTAAATCCAAAGGGCGGGAAATGTGTTGGTGCGTAATTAAAGGGTGCCGAATCGGTGTGATGCTAAGTAAACTTATCGAAAGCACTTTGTATGCGCGAATTGTAAGGACATGCTCCTTGAGACGCCTCAAGACACAATGCAGGACTCTGCCTTTATGAAATTACTGTTGTTGTTCATATTGTAACTCGATTAATGTCCGGGTGGTCATTGGAATAATATCTCAATGGATACTTGCAACGATATTTACGCTTCCCAAAATGTATTCTACTATTGCCATCTAGATGCTCTTCGTTTAATTGTCGTTGTAAACACTCATGATTGCATCTTTCATTTGTAGATCTGATTTTCGACGTACTTTATTGACACGCTTCAAATTTATTGAAGCGAATGTGTTTCGTGTATTTTGACGTTAATCCCTTCATGTTTATGCATGAAGCTGTAACACGATCAGAGAATATTGGATTTTACCTGCCGCTATTACGTTGAATCGTTTCTATGCCGACAGGACGACTGTATCCTGTATCCAGCATCCGTATCTTGATTCATGTGCCATTTGAATATTTTCAAGTTTTATTCTGTTCCAGTAATTACATTATTACTACATAATAATTAGCATCAAAAATGAAATTAATAGTCATTGTAAAACCTAGCAGCATGTATTTAATATTCAGTCATTAAATGAACAATTATGTTCATTGTGGTGGCCAGGCTTTCATAGCCTCGAATGAAAGCATAGCAATTCGGGGCTATAAAAAGTCCGTCAGTGGGACGGATCGGGCAGTTCCCCAACAGCATATATAACCTCAGGGTTGAATACTGGAGCTTGTTTTTTTGTCGGCCCCGCGTTTGAGCGGCCCCGCGTTTCACGAAAATTTCCAAATTACGAAAGCCGGCTTTATCCATAATGCTACATATACAAAACGCATACAACAGCGACTAAATGAAATTGAATGCATATTTGAGAAAATGCGGCGTTTCGTA